>OX451348.1:21356338-21566851 GCA_949629155.1 Myopa testacea | reverse complement strand
TGCAACATTTATGCAAATTATTTACATATATAAATACATATGTATGTTTGTGACAATTGTTATAATGTACCTTTAAGGAGTTACTTTATATTAACGATGTTCCCACCGCTAGTATTGAGGCAATAAATGAGCAAGGGTAAATATATTAAAACAGGTAGCTGAGGAAAATTTACAGTACAATGGTGAAAACCGCATCGAAATCGGTCCAACGGTTTAAGAGTTAACTAACTCTAAAGGGACATGCGACTAATGAGAATTATATTAAATAATTAATTAACTACATGAAATGATTGGATATTCCTTGTTTCTTTAAACTCCTTTATTTCCCTTAAATCAACAAACTCAACAATAACAACACATGAATTTCCGCAGATGCCGAAAAATAAGTTGTTATTGTACTGCGATGCCGCCACACGGTCGCCGAAAAAGGGTACGAAAGAGAAATTGATAACACACAGTCAGCATTTGCTAGCAGAGCAGTACATCTATACACCTACTCAGCGACAATTACCGTCTATCAACCGTCTATCGATGACAAAATTTTTTTAAAACCATCCACCACTTATCCGCGCTTAATTATATTCGTAATATGGTATATAAAATGAATGTATGTACGCAAAAACATATGTATACTTAGTCATAAATGTAGAATTAATTTAAATAATTACTTTTTAAATAAATAGTAAAATTTAAATATTATATAATATTATGTGCACCTCTCGCAGATAATGGTCAAAATCTGTCTTGTTAATTTTACTATAGATTAGCAAAGCAAAAATTTTTCTTTCACAGAATCCCATTGTGCGGTAAATACCTACTATAAATCTACAAAAGTAACGAAGATTCATTAAAGTAACGTCGTTAAGGTTTTTAGTTACTCGTTCTTTTAACTAGTTCAAGAACAACTTCGTTGCTTCAACGTTAACGACCCGAACTAACTTCGTTACATTAACTATAACGATCAGAACAACGATCTTACTTTCGTTACTTTAACTATAACGATCAGAACAACGATCTTACTTTCGTTACTTTAACGCTAACGATTGCAAAGTAACTTCGTTACATTAACGAAAACGATCAGAACAACGATCCTACTTTCGTTACTTTAACGTTAACGATTGCAAAGCAACTTCGTTACTTTAACGATAACGATCAGAACAACGATCTTGCTTTCGTTACTTTAACGTTAACGATTGCAAAGCAACTTCGCTACTTTAACGATAACGATCAGAACAACGATCCTACTTTCGTTACTTTAACGTTAACGATTGCAAAGTAACTTCGTTACTTTAACGATAACGAAGGCGTCTGTGAAAGTAACGAAGTTAAATTAACTTTAACGAAAAGTAACTAGTTAATAACTTTGCCCAACTCTGCCTAAAAGTACAAATTAAATACCATAAGAATAAGACTATCTACATATATGTATGTGTGTATATTTACAATTATACGAGTTTTAATTTTCACAACATGTTTACTTTTCATATAGTTTAGTATTAATTTTTTAATTTTTGGAAGCTGTTACCCATGCTTCACAGACTGCAGACTTTCATTTAGACACAACATTCACATGATGCTTTAAGAACTGGCGTATATTATGACATGATCTGGGCGTGTACTTAACCTTATAAAGTAAGACATTCCCGAAGAAACTCTACAGACGCCAAACATCCACGAAAATAAACATACATTTGGCAATTGTCAATTGAACATCATGCGATTTGATCTTTTGATTAATTTCCACATGATGGGAGTTATATTGATAAGTCAATCAACAATAACTGACTCCAACATATTGAAAGACTGACAGAATTCGGTTTCGGTTTCATTCTTTTTAATTTCGTTTCAATGTTAATGCCATGAAATCTTTCCAGTAAAGGAAAAATGCCGATTAAGAGTTACTTTTAAAATAAAAAGGAATTCATATATAAATCAATGTATAATATAGTTTTAACGTTTTAACGTAGTTCAAACGTTTTAAAATGTAATCAAGATTATTATCTGAAAGAACCTTCCTTTATTATATGTAGATGCCTCCTTTTTTATAAAGATATAATATAAACATATTATGCTTTATAGAAAGTTCTTCTTTTATTATAAAGTTGTGTATGTTTTATGTATGAAAGCATAGATTTCATTTAAGTACAATAAGTTCAAGGGAAAATAATAAAATAAGAATAAAACAAAAATGGGACAAAGTGGGGAAGGTCAAAGCAAAATGGTATGTCAAATCAAGCGACGCACTTCTCATATAGTAAAGCGGCCACTTTCTTTAGTTTACTAAGGTTGATGGTACGTTATACATATTTATAAAGAACAACAAAAGCGTTAACCTCTACGATGAATCTCGAATTTTTGGAGGAGCTTAGAACAAACCAACAAAGCTGCAGTGGCGTAGATAGGACTCATAGCGCCCGGAGCGGTTAATCAACTTGCCGCCCCAAAAATTCCAAGATTTCAATAAGTCAGTACTTGATTTCCAAACATGCCGCCCCCGAAATTGTGCCGCCCGGGGCGACCCGACCCACCCTAGCTACGCCACTGCAAAGCTGTACATCTAAATAATAAAGTTATTTTGAGTATGTACTCGTAGTATGAAGTCATTACAAGTTGGGTGAAGTAACAAAGTAGTTATACTTTAGAACTTTTAAGACTCCGACAATGCACACAATTATTAATAACTAAACCCAATTAAGTTCACTGGGATTTCGATATGGTATTTATGTTAAACATATTTGAACTTTTTACCTTTGAAGACGGCATTATTTTCGTACGAAATGACATTTGAAAACTTCGATAAAGCCGATGAACGGAACTTACGTAATACTTTTTATTTCTGTATTTGCCAGCTAAGAATAACATTAAAGAAAAATAAATCGCTGCAGAATGACTATATGTATATAAATGGCACTGAGCCAAAAAAAAAAAATAAATTGAAATGGCCTTTTGCTTCCTTTTTTTAACCACCCCGTGTTTTCTTTTTTTTTTTTTAATCATGTACAACAATTCAGAAACCATCCAAAAGTCTTCGCGAAATTTTAAAAATTTTTCCCAGTTCAATTTTGCTAACAAAAGGAAAGCTATAAAATAAGTAAAATACTAATAAATACAAAATATTTTCACAAAATTAAGATAACAAAGAATATTTTATATTTTTAAATATTTTTGTTGGTCGTTGTTGGTCGGATGATAATTTCATAATACATAATATGATAATAATCCATTAATTTATTGACATTTGTTGTTGGCTATTTTCAGATATTTTTACTCTGCTGTGCAATTGCCTAAATGAACGGTTCTGGTGATATTCCATTGACGTACAGCCCTACGCCAGATGATACTAGACCCTGCGGTTTGATATCTATCATACCAGCACTGGGGATGGCATCGTGCCGGGGTCGAGCTGAAGCTTTCGCTCGTAGCCTTTCGTCAAAATTGAAAACATTAGGATCGCCGGTTTGTGATTTCTACATACATTTCTAATGCATTTGGGATGGTTTTATAAATAAACGGGATAAATTATTTATTTATTACGTCTTCATGAAACATCATAAGTTCTCCTCCTAATATTTGGCTTTCTATATATTCAGGCCCATAATGATCTTGCATCTGAAGAAGAGAAATCCATTATTAATGGTACATCGACAAACACTTGGGTGGCGTCCCATGGATCCGATGAAACAGTGACTAATCTGCAACCACTGCGCCATGAATCCAACTCATTTTTCGACTTTGACTGTGAACTGGAGAGTCCCGGAAGTCCAGTAGATGAAAAAGACTATCTTCATCTAATCGAAACATCGTCAAATACTCCCCACAATGTTGTACCTTTAAAACCACCCGCCACAGCATCCGAATACGTTTGTACAGTACCAAATTTCAGTGAGAACCCGTGCGATGGTCCATACTATGAGGTCGGAATTTTGGAAAATATCAACAATTTCAATGAAACAACGAAAGCCACATCCCCTGTAGAGGAATTAAGCGAATACTTTACTTCTTTAAAACTAAACAGGAGCGTTCCTGTATTGGAACAAATCTCAAATGGCAGCGACATACAACCCAGTAATAATAACGAATCTCCTTTTATACAGCATCAAGATGAGAACAATCAGCATTTCCAAGATTTTAAAAATTCTACACCTGAAATCATCCAGAAAGAGAATATTTCTCCAGCTAAAAAGGAAACAGAGCCTGAACATATACTATCGACAGAGGAAACTACTATACAGGATCAAATAATAAATGAGCTACAAAAGCAAAGTGAAAGCATCAGTGACGCCATCGCATTCCGCAGAATAGAGCGGAGTGAAATAAATATTTCCGAACCAACGGTTGTGTCGGAAAACCTAACGACAACAGATACACGAACTTCAGCTGACGTTTTGACACCAGGAGGAAATATTACCAGTGCGTCTCAACAGCAAAATTCTGAAGATTGTTCAGTAGAGGTCACAGCATCTAAATTGGAAAAGCCCTTAATAGAAACTGAAAAGGAAATAACAGCAAATGAGTCCTTACTGAACAGTAAGTGCGAGAGTAAAAAGCCGTCTACGGATTCGACATATACTCATAATTCGGTGCTGGACACTGATGACGAGGACGACTGTCGGCCACAGCGTGTGCGTCGGTGTTCATCATTGAAAACAGGTAAAACGCCACCAGGCACTCCTAGCCGCAAGAAGATAGTACGATTTGCTGACGTACTCGGTTTGGATTTAGCCGATGTTAAGACGTTCCTCGACGAAGTACCCACAATACCAAAGTCAGCATTCGAAGATCTTGAGATCATGGATTCTGAGCAGCCCATTCAGTTGGGTCCAAAGTCGGACAAACTACTCATGCCACTATTCCAACAGCCAGGCGGTCTGTCAACATTCCTAGATGTGGTGCGCGAGAAGCAAGTATCGCTGGATAACGCCGCCATAAGCGACCCTATCAACCAGACAATCATTGGTTCAGTACGAGTACGTAATTTAGATTTTCACAAATCAGTGCACATCAGGTACTCGTTGGACGGTTGGCGCAGCTTTGCTGATCTTAAAGCGAATTACGTGCCAAACTCCTGCGATGGGTTCTCCGATAAATTCACATTCGTGCTTTTCGGGAATTCACTCCAAATCGGACAACGCCTAGAATTTGCCGTACGATTCCAGTGCAAGGGACAGCAATTTTGGGATAATAACTACGGTATGAATTACTGCTTCCAGTGTTTGCCCACAGCGACGCCAGCGAATCACATCCAATCTATGGTATCCTCAAATCAGACGGACCACATGGTCGGTCTTCTAAGTTCAATTGCCGGCGAGAGCTGGTGTAGCTCGTTCTACTAACTAACCGCTGGCATTCGTAGTAATAAAAGATATGCGGTCAAAGCGATCGCGTTTCTCAACCTAACAATCAAAATGCATGAAAGATAATGAACTTTTCTAAGCCATCCAGAAAAGTTGACATACAAGAAGTGCTTCTAGTGCACCAGTGTGAATCACTTGATCCTAATCTGATCACTTGGCTGGGGGAGCCTAAAAACTTTTTAATTACCAAGATTCCCATAAATTTTTTTTTTTATTATGAAAAACAACCGAAAATTGACGACCTGAAATTAATAAAAGCGTTATAGGGGACTTCCTCCCGCACAATACAACAGAGAAAACCTGTAAAAATATGGACATACGATCAAAATATAACAATAGTTAGAAGAAACTGATATCATTCAGGGAATGTGATTTTTTAATAAAATGTGATAACTGAACAAAAATTATCCTGCTGTAGTAGAGCAATCAAATATTTCAATGTATGAAAGTGGAATAAGATTGGAAAAGAAAGCGTTGTGTTTCGACGCAAGGAAAATCTACCCGTACAGCCCGAAATAAGAGCCTACATATACGATTTATAAAAGGTTATTGAAGTGATGCTCAGGAAGATGTGTTAAAATCTTTCAAGATTATTAAATATTAATATAATTTGCGCCAATTGCCATAGTTTGTGAGTTGGTTGATATTTTATATAAAACTTTGATTTCGTTTATGAAATATTTATTTTTACAATCATTTTAAAACCTGTGCACTTAATACAGTACACTTTTAAATGCCAGTGTTGACAACATTTTAATTAAACAGTAAAATTTTCTACTCTACATTAAAACGATCGATGGATAAAGTTGCTGTATGATATTATATAAGCACGTATAACGTTTTAAATACTACTGTACAGAAATTTCAATTAAACATCGATACAAACTTAACGCAATATTTCAGATTTTATATGGTTATACCTTTTAGCACACATACATGCATACATACTCTTAACTATATACATATAAGTTTAAGAGAATATATGTTATTAATATTAATTTCTTATTTTTACATACCATAACTTCACATTATAAAATAAATCTGAGAAACTCTTTATTATTGCTTTCTTTATACACTTTTGCGTTTTCTTTTCTTCTTATGTTTTTTAGAGTTCTGATCGTCAAGATCATGTTGACCGAAATGTCGTTTGTTTCACGCAAACGAACATCGATTTCCTTCCGCAATAATTTTTTAAACGGTACAAATGACTTTTGTCATCAAACTATTATAAACTTTGCACTGCGAAAGGTCTTTAAGATCCACACTCTAAGATCCCATCCCTACACTGTACCTAAACTCATTTCAAAACTAAAAAAAAGTTTATATGTATGTATATTAGTCGAAAAATTAAAGAAATCTGAACTTTGTTCACAATTTAAAACAAATGTTAAAAAATTAAGAAACCATGAATGACCTCACTTACAAATTGATTACCTGAGACTTAGTACAAGAGGAGCAGATGAGAAATAACAAAGAGAAATCTATTATCACTGCAAAAGTTATTTTATTATGACAAAAATAACTACGTATACACCGGTTTATTTAAGGTAAACAAAAAGAAAGAACAAAAAAAATTCCTATAGCATTTATGTGTTCGAAGTACATATTTATAAGAATTTTATCCTTCAAGAATAATGAAATGGAAGCAATAATTTATTTTTTTTGTTTGTAATAACAGAATATAATAAAAAGAGTTAATTTGTCTAAATACAAGAATGTGTGTTGGTTTTCAAGGCATTTCAAAAAACCAGTTGATTCGGACAGGTGACTTTCGCTGATGCCGTTAATGTGATTGTATTTAATCTTAACATCAAGGGAAATCTTAATGGATGGAGATGTATTGACCTCTTTTCAATGATTTAATCTTACTTCTTTTGAATTTATTTGACTTTTTTAGAAGGTATTTATTTTTAAATAATTAAAATCAGCGCTCTTGCGCCTTTGCATCATCCTGGTGATTCCCGAGACCATTACAACTTCTGGCATCGTCAAATTGGCATCCTCTTGAAAGTCGCAACGCCGTGAGAGATGAATCCATGCTCTTTCTGGACTCAAAGAAAGTGAAGTTTGCAACCATTTTCCGTAGTCAATTTTCAAGGCGCACGTCAACAACTGCAATGGTACAACCATTGAAGATACCGTCACTGATTAATGCATCCAACCAAACCTGATCAAATGGTGTGTTCCCGATGAAAAACATCGATTTGAGTATAGATTGCGGCTCTTCGTGTATGTTTTGCCCTTGTACACTCTGAAATTCATTCGGTTGATCATTGGATCCTAACTGCTCCATCAACCAATCCTTATTATTCTTTAAATAGGCGTAACAGACCTTTTAAAATATTAAATAAGAATGGTAAATAGTTATTCATTACTAACCATACAAACTTTCTTCAATACTCTTATTACCTTCAATGCCTGTTTTCCAGCCATTGTCACCAAAATATCGCTAGCCAACACATCGGAGATATAATCGTATACTGCAACATCCATTTCCATGGCGTAGTTTGCTGGCGAACTATAGCTCAATCTGTCTGAACTACTTACACCCAACAGATCGGATTGCAACACACTCGCCGCAGTGAAGTCTGCACCTGTGCTGAATTGCATGTTAGAGTCTAAAATGAGTTTCTGAACTTGCTTAAGAAACAAATTAATCTGATCCGTATGCTTGTCGTCCTCATCAATCGAGCAAATTGCTTCCGATATCGACAAACAAATCGCTTCTCTTTTACTGTCTTTCTCTAAATACCAAAAAAGTAAAAGCAAAGTATAGTATCTATAAAAGCAATACTAAGTGAAACAGCTTAATTTACTTTTTTCGTATGCTTCAGCGGCTTGAATCAACTTCGTGTAAAGTCCTGCAAATACCACCTGCATTATTACCGAGTCACCTGAAATGCGAATATAATCGTGAAACAGAATACAACAGACTAATGGCCATGGCCGAATACTAACCAAGTGGTCTGGTAGAGACAGGAATTACATATTGCAACATTGAACTCATTTTACAGAGACCATCTGGGACGCAGTCCAATATTTCGGATACACACGACAGAGCCAGGGACATAGTCTGATACATACTTGCTCCACTGTCCACTGCATTCACCAACATTTCAACAATACAATACAGCTCGGCATAGACAAGGCGTACCATAGCCTCTAACCACGGGGGACGTTTCTGATTCCAAATCTGCAAAATACAAAGGAAAAGCCTTTTGTTAATTTACAGCTCAAATTACAGCTCTTCGAACCAAGTCAACCTCTCGCTTGTCAAGGCAATCACTCCAACTCGTGGACCCAGACTGCTCCAACGTCTGAATAAGACACGACTTGATATCCACCGCATTCCCAATGTTGATCAGAATGTATGAAATGGACAATACTATGTGATAATTGGAATGCCCGATCGGATCTGAATTAAAAATACGTATGTATGTATATAGATTGGTACAAGAAAATTTTGATTTAGTGATTATGTCTAGTTATATTTTATATACTGATTTAAATGATATACTATTATATAATATAGAATTAAATTATCATTGAGAAGCATTAAAGCCGTTTAGTGTTATCATCCATCTATATCAATTCATATTATACAAATTAATTATTCAAATAAATATACAATTCATATTAATCATAGTAAATTAAAAGTAAACGTACTTAATTTAAATGAAATTTTGTATTATTTTTAAATACTATTTACATTATTTTCAATATTACTCGTCTTATAATCATTAATACAATAATTTATTTTAGTTTATAAACTTATATTACTCACCGAAACTCCTAACAATTAAGTCGGACACGTTTAAACATTCGGCACGGCAGAAAAAAGCTTCACATTTTAATGAATCGTCAGCATTTTTAACAATGGAGTGTTTTGTCACATTTTCAAAGTTATCCGAAGATGACAAGCAATTGAACAAATGCCTTATAATGATGCAGGAAAGGTGTGCGCCCCTCATTAGCAGAACCTAAACACCAAAACAGTTGGAAAAAATATAAATAAATAAATACAGACCTTAACAAGGAAAGGCCAGTCCGCCGCCGGCAACGCCAACAAAACTTTCAATTCCAACGATATAGCTTCCTTGGCAGCCAAGTCGGAGAACTTAGTGGCAGCCCATTGGTGAGAATAATCTCTGGGAAAGAATCTTGGAAGGGAAAACATCATCCAGACATATGGTAAACCTTGTCTTGATGAAAACATATCAACATTTTCAATTCCTTTACGAAAGACCTGTTTATACAAATTATACATGCATAGATACAAATCAGATGTAATATCAGTACACGAGAAGTGAAACTTATTAATTTATCATCGTCACCAATTCCCGTCGGAATGCAGGGCGGATGTTACGAACAAATTTCGCTCAACTCCTTATTTATAGTTATACACGGACTCACCTTTGAAAGAACTCCAAGCGGTGCGCCTCGTAATAAAAGACAGTAAAATAATTCTCTGCATTTCGCATGAATATCCTTAATAATTGTATGTTGATTAGTTAGTTGAAGGCCTGGTAAAGAGAAACACATTTTATCGACTGTCTATAAGCATATAGGTGTAAGTATGTAACAAAAAAGCTCAGAAATATGTACGTAGCAGATTTTATATTGATGACGAATGATCAAATTTTAAATAATGTAATAGGTAGTTTAAATTTATTTATAAATTAATTTATAATTTAAATTATAATTTAAATTAAATTATAATTTAAAAAATAAGAATTTGTTAACAATTTGTTAACAAATTGTAGCCCCGAAATTTGTATCTAGCTCGTGAGCCAAGACCAGCTCTCGACTTCATTTTGACTCGTTTGCGAGCTAAAACTAATACTGAAATGATCATACGGTTACTTACCGATGTAGGTTTCACCACTTTCACATACATGAGGAAGTAATTCAGTGACACAGAAGAGCAAATTGCAAATATCTACCAAATGTAACTGAGCTCTGATACTGCTAGTGATAATCTAAAACATTTCAATATATGCGCGTTAGTAAGCAAACCCTTTGTGTATAGATTATATGTACTCGTATGTATACAATCACCTGGGAGTAACGAACCGTTAGAACGCTCAGGGTTTCATTCAATATACCGGCTAGTATTCTTTGCGCCATTTTTGGGGGCACCGAGTTCCACAAATCATCTTTGGTGCCCCGAATGTAATGTCACCACATTTGTATGGTGTACGAGCCGCGTTCTAATTCAAAGAAAGGCTGCATGTCCTCCCAGTGCAGGGAATCGGTATCTTGCACAATATAGATCAAAATTAAACGGCAATGCAAGTCTAACAGCCGTTCAGCCAAAGCATCTGACATTTGAGAATATTGTTTGTACGATATCTGTAAAAATTTTTAAAGAATAAATAATTCATAGGTGCTTACTATGGAGCCAAACGAACCAATCATTGTAATCATTTTTGTTTTTTTTTTATAATGAATCTTTTTCTACATAGGTACCTTTAGTGCTCCACCTTTTTCCTCTCCTTTTGGTGGACATATCTTTTGCTTAACAGCGTGTATGTAAATATATAGACAGTTGCGAATGAGAGCAGCAGCGCCTATCGTGGCTGTTAACACAGAGAGATCTGCATGATCTAAAGATTCCTGCGACAATATATGCAAGTGTTCAAGGAGCAAATCCGCCGACTTCGTTACTAAAATCACAAATTTATGTGGATCTGATTTCTTCATAATTACAGCAGCCTAGGAATGGATGCAATTGATGCATTTAATATTATACTTTTTACTTTTACGCCAAATACGTACGCAGTTTCTATTCTGCGCATTATTGTCAGTGTGGAAAAGTCCAGAGTACCGATGATATGATGCGAAGTATTCGTCTTCCCACCTATAATAAAATCATTTAAAAATTTGGATGAATCAAACAAGAACATATACATATATGTGCATGCATATATAATCAAGCATACCATAAAGCAATTTTCACTGCAGCAAACGATGCATATCTAGGAAAATCCAACTTTCCGCCAACTACTCCAGGACATACACGTTCTTGCAGAATACTTTGGAATGTCTTCAAATCAGAAAAAACAGTTTTTAATGTGTTTAACGCCTGCTTTCCAACAGAATATCAACCTGATAATACTTCAAATCTCGTTGTAGTAAAATTGGAACTCGGTCCATAAGATTTCCCTCTTCCAAGACCTCCATTATATGTTTTTCTAATAAAAGACAGAGTGTATTACATCCATTTTTATAATTCCCGTTTAATAAATAATAATTTCTTTGCAAACAGACTTTCGTTGCCACAGCAACGCCCTCAATTCAACCTTCCCCTCTACCCCTCTTAACCTTTGGAATAAATATTTTAGATTTGATATTATTTGTCCTATAAAGAGTTCTGATTTGTAATCAGTAATCAGTGATTAGCAATCAGTAGAATATACAAAATTAAGGAGCTGCCATGTACAGTGCGAGTATCAATATTAAGTACTGCCACAAAACATATATTACAGGTTCTTAAAATTATTAATTTTGCTTGCTTCTCTGCGATGCTTCTCTGAACATGTTCACTAGTCCCCATAATTGTGAGAAATGGAAAGGGGTAAATACACTTACAATACTGAGCCGTTTAACTTAGAATTATAAATCATGTACTTAATATAGCTACTCGTATGGTTGTTTGTTTGTTTTGCTTTTTATTATGATAAAAGAACAATGGAAAATACGGTATCTCAAAACAATTGTTGTATTAAATTGAGAACACATAACTATATGCATGTATAAATATTTTACAAATTTAGTTAAGGCTCAGAAGATAATCAGCTCCAAGTGAGTGTTGCTCAGTGCGTTATCTGGCACGACTGATAAGGAAATTTCTTTCGGGCCAGTTATAATGCATCAACTGCTTCGCCAATCAAAATCAGAAATACGAGTGAAGTTTTTTAGGCCTCACCGAAGCTTCAACACCCTACGCTGCACCCTAATAATCTATACATGGTCTGCTACAAGATAGTCGAACTGACTTTTTTACTCTCAGATAATTTAATCTTTGCATAATAGAAAGTCTTTGAGAATTCTTGGCAAGCAGCTAGTTAAAAAGGCAGTTTTATTATGTAAAATATAAGATTTGTTGTCTGTAGAGTAAATAGCATTAGTAAACTGAATGGATAACACTTACATCAGCAACAAAAAAGTGGGTGGGTAACATAATTTTTTTAGATAATCGGGAATAACATAGCTTTTTTGTACGTCTAGTTATATTGTTAAAAAAGGGCTCCTTGAGTTTTTACAGTAGTGGGCGTGTCTGTTTATCACTTTTGCCTATTTTCAATACAAACGGAAATGTGTTCATGCAAAATTCTGATCTTCAAAATGAAGGAACAAACTTAATATATTTATATGTACCTTGATAGCTTCGGATGTAGGGTATAAAAACAGCTCTCAAGCAGACGAAAGCTAGTCTTGAATCCAGAAGCACTGGCTACTTCAAACTTCTGCAGTATTTAGAAAAGTAAGAATAATTATTTTAGAAGTTAGAATTTCAATAAAACCACATATTAAAATACAGAAAATTGAATAAAAGAAAAAAGTTCGAAAGTGCAATAGTGAATAAACAAGTGAATGTTATGTGACAGTATATCAATAAAATAAACAATTGAATCTGATCCCTCATGATCAGTCAACTTCATTGTAGATTTCGTGTTATATTAAAACGATACATATACGAAACATACATAAATATATGTTTACTTTAAAAGCGAGTTATCAGATATCCATATACATATATACGTATATAGATATAATATACTAGGTATATAATAGAAACTTTTATCTTGGCTCTGAAATCCCAAAGTAATATTTTGTAATCTTTCCACTTCCACGCAGATAGATTCAACTTCTCCTACATAAATGAGTTAAACAAAATAATTCAAAGATTTTATATAATTGTTGGACAAACATTGCTGTCTCCTTCGCATGATCGTACGTCTACGTTTGTTTCAAGCTGGTAAAACCAGTTTCTCTTTCCTGAATCCTTCGAAAGTGGCCCATTTAATGGAATAACATGATATACATATGTTAAAGATTGTCATAGAATTTTATAGTAAATAAGCGATACTCGTAAACTTTCTTATCAATGATTTCGCTTTCGTTGTAGGAACGCGTATACTTAAGCTAACATAAGATTTTATATATGTATGTATGTACAACGGAAATATCGTATATCAAAGTATATATTTTTAGATTTAAGATCAAAGTTTATATTTTTTATTCACAGTAAAAATGATTCACCTTAGAAGTTTAAACAAGTTGATGTTTAGAGCTCCTCATATATGCAAAGCGGTCTCATTCTCTATTCACACAACAACGCCATCTAAAAACAGTTTTCTGATTGACAAACCGGAATATGCTTTCCTTAAGGAAATTGGTATAAAGCGCAATAATCCTGGCGTCTACGATGGCTCGTGGAAGGGTTCAGGTGCTACTGTTACATCATTAGATCCAGGTAGCGGAAAACCCATCGCTACAGTTCAAATGGGTACCGTCGAAGAGATGAACGAAGCAATTAGAATTGGTGTCGAAGCCTTCAAGGAATGGTCGCAGGTCCCAGCTCCAGTGCGTGGCGAAATTGTGCGTCAAATAGGCGATGAACTACGCAAGTACAAAGAACCACTCGGCAAGCTAGTCAGCTTAGAGGTGGGCAAAATCTACAGCGAGGGTCAAGGTGAAGTGCAAGAGTTCATCGATATTTGTGACTACGCCGTTGGACTTTCCAGAATTTATGCGGGACAGATAATAAACTCAGAACGATCGCAACACACTATTATGGAAACATGGCGCCCACTAGGTTTAGTGGGAGTTATATCAGCCTATAACTTTCCCAATGCAGTATTCGGTTGGAATGCCGCCATTGCTTTGGTACGGTTATAAGATTAGTTGAATCGAGTTTATACACTACGATTTTGAAGATGCAATTTTCCTTTTCCAGACAACCGGAAACAGCGTATTGTGGAAAGGAGCTCCTAGTACTTCGCTTGTCTCGGTGGCAACCACAAAGATTGTTGCTGATGTACTAAAGCGTAACAATTTGAAACCTATTGTGACACTCTGCCAAGGCAGTGCCGATGTTGGCCAGCGACTAGTGTCTGACGAGCGTGTTAAACTCGTCTCGTTTACAGGCAGTTGCAAGACTGGACAAGTTGTCGGCGCCGAAGTGCAACGGCGGTTTGGTAAACTTATTCTAGAATTAGGAGGCAACAACGCGCTGATAATAAATGAAGACGCAAATCTCAAAATGGCTACAGATGCCGCTCTATTCGGTTGCATTGGTACATCAGGTCAACGATGTACCACCACCAGACGTATAATAGTTCATGAAAAACTCTATGAGAAGTTTTTGACTGGACTTACTGCCAAATACCAAGAGGTTGGTATATATCATGAAATTATTAGTAATTTTATCAATTGTATTACAGCATTTACTATGTGTTATTTTTAATATGGTTTATTATAGGTCCTTAAAAAAGTTGGCCACCAATTAAATTCCAATACACTCGTGGGTCCAGTGCACTCTCAACAAACTATAGACAATTTTAACGCTACCATTTCTGAGGTGACTAAATCAGGTGGCACCATAACGTTTGGAGGAAAGGCTATACAAAGCGAGGGTTTCTTCTTAGAACCAACTATAGTCACCGGATTGCCGCATGATTCGCCACTGGTTCATCGGGAAACGTTTGCGCCAATTGTATATGTGATAAAGGCCAGAACTCTCGATGAAGCAATTGCGTGGAATAATGAAGTAGATCAAGGATTATCATCGGCAATTTTTTCCGAAGACATGAAGAACATTTTCAAATGGATTGGACCACAGGGATCCGATTGTGGTATCGTAAATGTCAACACCACAACAAATGGTGCAGAAATTGGCGGAGCCTTCGGTGGTGAAAAGCACACTGGTGGCGGACGCGAATCTGGTTCCGACTCTTGGAAGCAGTACTGTAAAAGAGCAACGATAACTGTTAATCATTCCGGCGAACTAGCATGCGCTCAAGGTGTAGTTTTTCAAGTTTAAAAATGGTAATGATTTATTAAGATACATAATTATTGTAGAGCAATAAACTCTATGCGATATTTTTCCGTTTTCAGTTAATCAAAAATCCTTGCCAGCAACATCAAAATGCCACAAATCAACTTCGATGTCGACAGACTTCCTTTTGTGAAACTTGTAACAAGAATCAATGTTGTATTTAAGTCCAGCTAACACTTCGCCTTTCACATTCCACTCAGCGGCCTTTTTCTTTATATACTCTCTGCAGAAATTATATGTATATGAATGAATATTATTTAGGTACTCATAAAAAGTAGAAACTATACCTCGTTGAACTTTTATGCAATGAATAAACTGACTCTGTTGCCAGTTGTATACCTTTTTTGATAAAACACATATCGATTCCAGCGTTGTTTTTAGTTCCGAAGGGTGGATTAGTTATTACTGTATCGAAAACATTATCCCAACTAGAGTTTAAGTTTGAAACATCGGTTTCAACGCAATCGACTGTAGATAGTTCCATTTGAGTTACATTTGAGTGAAATTTCTAAAATATTTATTTAATTATATTCGCAAACCAATTTGCAAAATTTTGTATATAAAAATAGAAAATAAAATCAGACTGAGTACTTTTTTTTGTATTGGCCAAAAATTCTCTTTAGAATATTTGAGCTGTAACCATTCATCCTTAACAATTACTAAAAAAACATTACATTTTAGATGTGGTTTTTGTGTATTCTGTCTATGTTCATTTCTGTCTATGATTTGTATGCATTGTCCTTACATATAGTACATCACGGTCTATGTCGAAGCCAATAGTTAATTGAGCACCTAAAAAATAGGAGCCTACGCTCAACATTCCGCTTCCGCAACCAAGGTCTCCAACTATTTTGCCATCGATGCCATCAAAATTAGTCTAAGTGAAAACATACAAAAACATACAGAAAAGCAGTACGCAACAAACAAACTTAATAAAAAAATTTCGTACCTACCTGAATGTTGTAAAGTACACAACTAGCTATGTGTGGTGGAGTACAGTATTGTTCTAATTCTATTTTCGGGCTTTCAAATGATTCCACATCCTGCAGATATTCTTCGAGTTTTTTTAACTTTATGCGAGCCATAATAAGAAAGATCGTCAGAGAATCTATTTAATATTGATAATTTTAAGGATCTGAACGTGGCAGCACAGGAATCAAAAATGTCATCGAATCTATTTAGTATTGAAGGTTTTAAGGATCTAAACGTGGCAGCACAGGAATGAATGTATTTCCGTAAAAGGAGTCCTGCGTAATAAAAAATCCCAAAGTTGTTGTGCTCGTAAGATTAAAGCCAGAGCGTAGTGCAGGTGCCCCAATATTTTGTGAAAATTCCGACTGCTGAACCAAAAACTGTGTATTAGGCATCTGCTAATCAACAAATAAATTTAGTTATACTGAGTCAATTTCGAACTAGACAAAAGGCTTTTAAATGTATAACCTGAATAACTGTTGACGCTCCAATGGCTGGACTTGTTCCAAGGGCAGCAATGCTTCCGACAACAGGAGCAACGCCTTTTTGCAAAAGCTGTTTCTTAAGTTGTAAATCCTCCAGAATCTTTCGGTTTGTTTCTGAGACATAAAAACGTGAATTTTTATAATTAGTTCCCTAATTAAGCATACCTTGCTGAGCACCCAGAGTAGGGAAAGCCATAAATGAATTATATTTCCCGAATATACGAGTTTACTGATACTTTTCCAAAGAGGAATTAAGCTTTAAACCGGAGGGAATCAACTTTTTTTAGTAAGTAGAATCGTATATTTTTAGATGAGAAATATAAAATGTTGATATTTTTCATTAGTAGTAACTAGAGAAAAAACTTTTTTCCACTTCCTGTAGATTTAACAAAGTTAAATCTCGATTTCTCGATTCAAGTTACTTTTTTTGGTTTATTTTTTGTTATAAAATCGTTTAAAAGATTCTAGTATATTTAAAATATAGACAGATTATTTAACTTATTTAATTTACTTAGTCCACTATTAAAAAGACCAAAGATCAGTACTCTGCAACTGTGTTTTTATAATGAACTATGCAGGTCTTCACACAAATGCCACTTACCCAGGTTTTATCCAGATTTCTATAGCTGGGCTTTTTTAATGTACTATAGAGGCAAGAATTATAGAATACAAGATTACGCCAGTAAACAAACAAAAGTGGTTTCGTTCTCCACATGTACGTAATGGCCTCTTGTCAAAAGCATCAAAACACACGGTACATATGGAACATATTTCAATGTTACCCCAACGCTCGGATTTTGTTGTTCTTTTTGTTGTTGTTGTAGTTTTATACGGTGAGTCCAAGAATAAAAAAGTTATTTTCGATCTCCTATCGTTTCGGAGTTAAAGCCCTCACAGCGCACTTCATTGCTGATCTTCATTCACAACATTTTCATCAAAGGTTCTATTTACAAGCGATGTGTAGGCACCTCGAAAACTGTGAATATGAAGACGCTATAAAACGGCTTTTACACAGTACGATTTGTTGTACAACTTGGTGATGCTTGACGGCTTGTCGTGTGTGTGAACGCTTCATACGGCAAGTTAAAGGTCAAATCGGATGAAAATCAAATTATTGATTTTTGACATCCAACTTGCTCTGCTTGACGACTTGCTTTATCGTGTGAACGCCGGCCAAACGACTCGGTGCAAACGCCATTTGAAAAATGTGCTCGAAGTGTTCGGGCGACATGAATACGGATTTTTGGAAGAAAAGAAACATTTGAAAGACAAAGCTTATGAATGTCTTCTTATGAAATATAGAGACGTTCTAAAAAAATTAAAAACTTTAGAACATGCTATAGGAAAGAAGTAAAAAAAATCAAGATATAATAAATATAAATAAAAAAATTTTTGAAATCATATGGGGAAGTTAACTGAATTTTTTTTGCAGAGATTGTGTTTAAAAGTGTTTCTTTATTTTTTCCATTCTTTGATCTATAATCTTTTCCTTGTCTTTTCTTTCCTCTTCTCTTTCATCACCCTCATCAATTATTATGGCTGCCACAATTGCGATGTCCATTTCCTTGATGTTTATCAGTCGACAGCAACGAAAAAATGAAATCGTACAACTTGCTTGAACGTATGAATGCTTGACAATGCAGTTGTACGATTTATCGTACGATTTCTGAGAGCAGCAAGTTGTACAACAAATCGTACTGTGTGAAAGCCGCTTAATATCGAGGCACATCGAACAGCGTCAGCGTCAGATTTCATAGCGTCAAAAAAACTGCCCAAAATGAATACGCCGATTTTTGTAAGAATTTGGCACCACCGAATTATTTTCGAAGTATTTTCAACGAGGAGCGTAATACACATTTCCGAGCGTAATAGCCTGTTTCAATAAAAAAATTTAATCCGGTTAAGGTGTTCGAAAATCGTTCAGCTTATCTAGTGTTTCCATACATAATCCGGTCCAGGCTATCAAACCGAAAAGAAGAAATAAACAGCTGTTATTTATATATTTACGCAGCTATTTTTAAAATTGTACATCGCTTTAATTTATAATACAGTGAATAAAATAACAATAATATTCAAAATTTTTGAAATATATTTTGGTATGGTGACGAAATTCGCAAGTTTACAGAATTTGGAAAGCGAAAAATCGTACATCGTAAATAGCAAATTCCTCTCAGTATGTCGAGTTTTTTTTACATTTGGCAGAATAGTTTGGTGACATAAATTATGTCTTTCTAACTTATTTGCAATAGACAAAGAGAAAGATAGTGTGTCTGCAATTCCGAACTTCGAAACCAAAAGCATTTTGGTTTAGCGCCGGAATCGCAACAACAATTTCAACGGAGTTAAAACAGTTTACGAGTGGTTTTGGGGCTTAAAACAGTTTATTCCAAAACCTGGAAAAACCATTTTATGGAAACTGGCTATAAGCTCGACGGCAGTGAGAAAATAGAATCGATCCAATCAAAGGCACAATTATAATACGCCTACGCTGCCATAAGCCACTGTCAGAAGTGAACGAACTGCATGTCAAATGCAGAAGACTGGCTATAATATGCTTATGTCAACTTTATTAGTTTTCAATTTTTGAAAACAGCTGATTCCGTACGAAATGTGCGATTTGTTTCGCTCCTTGATCCAGCAAAATAAGTTTAACAAAACGAAGTTATGCACATTATAATTGCATAATACAATTGCTATGTTATCGCTCGTTTGCTTAAGCCGGCGTAAGCTCGGTTAAGCATATTATAATTAGGCCTCAAAGCGGCAATACGCTGAGCGTCAGAGAGCACAATTCTCGCATAAGGTTTGTACAGTAAATTATTAAGCTGTTCGATGTGCTTCCGCTGTCAAACTGAAAAGATAAGGAAGCTGCACGTGAAGCATAGATTACATAGCTAGGAAAGTTAGAAGAAGTTAACAGCTGTTAAAAAAAATAGCCGCGTTGTTTGTTTACATTTCATTCTTGTTTCTAATTCACCTGCTGTAAAATGATGTGCGTATTTTTCTGTTGCTTTTTTTATTATTATTCTGTATAATATATTATTTAAATGTGTTTTAAATATATTTTAATACAGATAAAAAAAAATAAATTTCGAATAAAAATCGAGAATTTTGGTTAGAATGAATATATTGTTCTCTACGGCCCATATTACATTGCAAACAGTTGTTCGATCGAACAGTCCAAAGAAATGAACTATTTTACTCTCCCGTCAAATCTGTTCGCTTGCTATGTTACATTGCAAACACAACAGTCAAACACTTTCCGTAGTATATATACATATTTGGAGTTGCTTTGTGCAATTATTTTCACGCAATCCTCCTTTTTCCGACATAAGTGGAGCTTTTTCACTCCAAAACATGCATACTTCTTTATTACACCACACAACAACCCTGTTCTGTTTGTAGTTTGCACTCATCGCCTGCGAACAGAGTATTTGCTATGCGAACAGTTCATCCGTTTCAATTCTCTCACGGATGAACTGAGAGTTGACAGCTTTATACAGAAAACAAAAACAATGTGACTGTTCGATCGAACAACTGTTTGCAATGTAATATGGGCCTACTGTGAAATTTTTGACATTTCATATTTCTGCTTCCCGAAAATGCTGCTATGCTATTTGGTTTAAATCCGAGGCATTTCTCGCCTCCCTACCTTGAATCTGCATCTTGCGTCCCTGATTGTGTTTAAGGCTTTATTGCTTTCTGTACAAAATAGTCAACTTAGGCCCATATTACATTGCAAACAGTTGTTCGATCAAACAGTCACATTGTTTTTGTTTTCTGTATAAAGCTGTCAACTCTCAGTTCATCCGTGAGAGAATGAAAACGGATGAACTGTTGGCACAGCAAATACTCTGTTTGCAGGCGATGAGTGCAAACTACAAACAGAACAGGGTTGTTGTGTGGTGTAATAAAGAAGTATGCATGTTTTGGAGTGAAAAAGCTGCACTTATATCGGAAAAAGGAGGATTGCATATATATACAACTCCAAATATGTATATATACTACGGGAAGTGTTTGACTGTTGTGTTTGCAATGTAACATAGCAAGCAAACAGATTTGACGGGAGAGTGAAATAGTTCATTTCATTGGACTGTTTGATCGAACAACTGTTTGCAATGTAATATGGGCCTAAGGCCCAAACAGTCACATTGTTTTTGTTTTCTGTATAAAGCTGTCAACTCTCAGTTCATCCATGAAAGAATGAAAACGGATGAACTGTTGGCACAGCAAATACTCTGTTTGCAGGCGATGAGTGCAAACTACAAACAGAACAGAGTTGTTGTGTGGTGTAATAAAGAAGTATGCATGTTTTGGAGTGAAAAAGCTGCACTTATATCGGAAACAGGAGGATTGCGTGAAAATAATTGCACAAAGCAACTCTAACTATGTACAGTCGCGCCTCGATTATCCGTGATTCGGTTAACCGGTAACTCCGATTAACCGTGATGGCCAAATATCAGTCTATTGTTTTTTGTTTGCAATGTTTTCAAATTGTTGCTTCGATTAACCGTGATTACCTCTATTATCCGTGATGGCAGAATTTTTTTTATTAACTTCAAATTCATACATACATACAATATAATAAACATGAAAACGGGGAATTCCCTTGTTTGCATACGATGAGTCAGAAGCATTTACAAGTGATTAGTTTAATTTTGAAATTTGAGAAGTTCGGGTGGTTAGATCTAAATATATTAATTAATTTTTTTAATGTAAATATGTATGTACACCAATGTTCACTTGTTAAATAATGAAAATATTAAAACAATTGTATTATCAAAATTGTTATTCGATTAACTGTGAAAAACGATTATCCGTAATGCTTCTGGTCCCGACCATCACGGATATTCGAGGGCCGACTGTATATATATATCTGTATATAACGTTTTCATATGTAAAACGTGAAAATAAATATTTTGCGAAGCAAAAAGTTAACAAATTTACTAATTTGTCCAACAATGTTCGGCATCGCCAAAAATTTACAGCTGTAAAGATGAAATCATGGGCTATTAAAAATTAATTCTAGTTGGTATCTTAATTGTCATTTAAAAGAACAAATTGAATTAAAACAATTGATTTAACCCTCATTCGTATTGGTGTCAAGAATGACACCTTTTTAGTGAATAAAATGTTTTAACTTTTTCTTCATAAATTGTAGTAACCCGAAATACGATGACTTTACTTTTTTCTTTAAAATGTACCATTTATTTCACATCGTGTATATATTTATTTGGTGTTACAGTGTCGTTTTTGACAGCAAATACTAATTCAGCTCATAATATTTTGTGCTAATTAGGGTTAAGAGATACATACGGCTCTTCAAATAAATTTTTCAGATTTACCGAAAATTTTTGACATTTATAGCACTATAACTACTAAACGAAAGTTTTGGTTTTGAGAACTCGGGAGGGTTTACGTTGTTGGACTCGGCAGGGTAAAAGCTATGACTGGTAAAGAAAAAAGCATTAAAGAGATGGTCCTAAACTTTATGAAAGCCCTATTTTTGTCTCCATACTTATTACAAAATTTCACTGCGCCCCAGTGGCGTAGCGTGGGGGGTAAGAGGGGCCATTTCCCCGGGCGGCAGAGCTATCGGGTCGGCCGAGGAGGTGTGTGCGCGGGGCGGAATATTGCCACTGCTGCACCCTTCATGACTAATCATCATCCAAAAATGTTCATAGGTATCTCGTAAATTTCAGAAGCGACCAAAAACAGTTTTTGTCGTTGGAGTCAGCATAAGGAACAAGAAAAAAATCACAGCGTTTCAGCAACGGTAAATATAAGTAACTTCATTCTTCGCTATACCCTATATAATAATCGTATATATAATAATGTCTTCAATGGATCAATTGCTTCTGTTTTGCTTTAATACAATCGGTGGTTGAGGTAATCCCTACGGTACGAAGGAATCATCATCTGTGTAACACAATAATGCGTCTTTCAAAATTTTACTTTCTGGATCGGGTGTAGTGTATAAAAACGTCAAATTTGTTTACTACATTCTACTTTTTAGTACACATTTAAAAACTTTATTGCAATGGAAAACTATTGTGTTCGGGGATTTTGTTAAGGAAAAAACCAATTCAAAATAAATATATCTAACCAATAAATATATAACTGATCAGAAAGACATGAAATTTAGTGATCCAAATTAATATCTTTTGAATATTTCTTTCATTTAATTTGGAAACGTTAGTGTCAAGCCTGAAAATTTCTATTTCTACCTGTACTTCTAAGATACGAATATTGGTTAAAAATATCGCAGTAATCATAGTTTTTACGTTTAAAAGAATCGTGGAGCACGAGCGAAATTATATTATCTTTACGTGCCGTGAAACAATTCAGTACTACAGAGGTGAAGCTACGCACGTCTGCCGAGGAAAATAAAAAGAAAAGCTCCTTTGTAACTATAAAACAACGAATAAAGATTTATGGCAATTTACGGTTGGGGCAGTACCGCACATGGTGAACTTGGTCTCGGTGGAATTGAGGATGAGTTGGTAGTGTAATCCCGATGTGCAATTTCAATTGTTGTACAATGTGCAATTTGTCCCGTTCGTAATCAGCAAGTTGTATTGTATTTCTATGCAATTGAAATAACAGACGATTTCGTTTGACTTTTGTGTCTTCAATAACTTTAAGAACTTTTACTAGAAAGAGGGATCATACCTAATCTAAATGGACATACAAATTGTAAAATTGTAAAATCATACATCTCAAAATATCTAAGTCAATTCAATTTTATTTTCCGTCATATGATAGAAATAATTTATGGCAAGCTTACTTAGTTTACTTTAAATTTCAAGTACTCTTGCTTTTGCACGGAAGAGACTGACTAACGTTTTTTTTACTAATTTTAAATTGTAAGTAATATATAATGCTTAACAGATATCAAAGCCAAAGGAAATAGTGTGGTCAAAAGAGGAACGAGTTTCGCAGATTGCCTGTGGAAGGTGGCATACATTGTTCCTTACTGCCGAAGGCAAAGTGTTTTCCTGCGGTAACAATGACAACGGGCAGCTTGGACATCCTCTTCCTACCAAACGACCACGTATGTTCAGTATATAATAGGACTTGTAATTGAATTTTTCTTCTAAATTTTGACACAAATCTCCGATATTTCTTGTCTTTGCTAAATAATATTGCGATTATACTACGTTATAATATATAATTTATATTTAACTAAAAAACGTTAAACTACATCTGATTCCATGATAATCTGATTCCAAATAATTAATATAAGCGATGTAAATGAATACACCAAAATTATTGAAGAAAACCGCATGATGCAAAAAAGTGCATGATGCATGCAAACATTTTGTACCTTCAGTAATATTCTTTTTATTTTTTCTTTTCAGAACTCCTTGAGGATTTGGAACAATATGTAATCGTTGAGATAAAGTGCGGTGCCAACCATTCGGTTGCACTTAATGAGTGGGGTCAACTATTTAGTTGGGGCCAAAATGATTACGGTCAGTTAGGACTGGGTATTGCCCAGGATACTGTGCCCACGCCAAAAATAGTAAAACATTTAGTCTCTAAACATATTGTACAAATAGCTTGTGGCAACAACCACTGTTTAGCTCTTTCAAGTGGTAAGTATGAATTTTTTGAAATTGTAATTCCTCTCCGCTCTTTTATTTGCAATTCCCTACTCTCACACAACAATTCTATATATTCTAAATTTTCGGGTGCTGATTCCGAATCTCCGTGGGCTGTTTTTCTTCACATCACAAAAATAATATTGTTCATATAGAATATTTTATCCGAATTTTTCAAAAACTCTTTCTTTTAATTCAGAGTAGATTTCCGTAAAAGTTGAAGTCTATATTAATCTTGGAAGGATAATGCTGTATTCATAAAAAGGATCTTGCTATGTATGTATTACCGGATTATTAAAAATATGTGAAAAAATCGGTACAAATCGGTTAACGTAATACAGGGACATGTTGCTATAAATCAAGTGGATTTTATAATTTTTTTTCAACACACACGGATAAAGAATCAACGTCCGAAAACTAGATAAAACAAATTATTTATTTATTCAATCGCATCAGGTTGTACAAAAAAGGTTCAAAAGGCCTTTGAAGTTGTATTAATTCTACAGACTATATTCGAAAATATGTACTACTTTTTGTAGGCGGCGAATTGTTGTCATGGGGTTCAAATTTATATGGCCAACTGGGTGTAACAAACTCAATTGACGTTGTACATTCTAACCAACCGTGTACCATAGCTGTACTTTCGGGAATTCCTATTGCATTCATTGCTTGTGGTGGCAATCATTCCTTTGCAATTTCAAGATCCGGTGCTGTGTTCGGTTGGGGAAAGAATGAAAGTGGTCAACTGGGACTAAACGATACTAAAACTCGCTATTTTCCTACTCAACTAAAGACTTTGCGTAGTTTAGGTGTTCGATTCATTGCGTGTGGAGATGAATTTTCGATTTTTTTAACAAACGATGGAGGTCTGTTCACCTGTGGCTCTGGCACATATGGTCAACTTGGACACGGAAGCAATGCAGATGAAGTGCTTCCTCGCATGGTAATGGAACTGATGGGTAGCACGATAACTCAAGTGGCGTGTGGTGCCAGACACACATTAGCATTAGTACCATCAAGAGGAAGGGTCTATGGTTTTGGATTAGGGTGCTCTGGCCAATTGGGGACTAGGTCTACAAATAATTGCTCCATACCACAAGTAGTGGTCGGTCCTTGGGTACAGATATCATTAATTTTCTTCATTAAATTTAATATTAAACACAATCATATATTTATAGGTTTCACCTAGTGGATCAGCTTTAATTCCATCCAATCACAACATGTCTAATTCAGTTATAATTAAGCAGATATTCTCAGGTGGTGATCATTCCTTAGTGACAACGACTTCCTTTACCGACAAAGTGCCTGCAGTTGATTTTCGAATTTATGAGTGCGTCAAATATTTGCGATATATGTATATAAATGTAGACTTACGCTTAGCTAACGTTTTTAGACCGAGAACACAAATTGCGGAATTAACTAATGAGTTCGCCAAGCAATGTGTTAGTATTGAAAGTGATTCCACTGTCGATCCGGAATTACTTAATACGCTTGAAACGATATTTAAGAGCCCAGCGTGTTTAAATGGTTCGTTTTTAACCATGCATGATAAGCACTTCGTTTGCTGTACATCTAAGCAACATGGTGTTGATTTAGTGCAAGCGAAAATGGCATTTGAAGATCTACGAAAAATTGAAAATGAAAGTTTAAAACACATGGTAAGTCAATAATAAGTGTTTAATTACAAATTTAAATTAATTAACTTATAGAGTCAATTCTATCGTTCAGAAATAACGGTTTCTTTCAGACATTTAAAAAGAGTCTGTCATCATTTTATATAACTACTTTGTTTTAATATACTCTTAATTATATTTAGGTATATTATTTGTTTAGTTTATTCAAATATTGCTTGATATTAACAATTAGTTTGATTCTTTATAGATTTGGGATTCCATAACAAATGAACTTCTACAATCGTTAAGCCCATCTCCTGCTGATGTCGAAACTCTACGTATATATCTAGTTCTACCATTATACCACGAGTTTGTTAATTCGAAGAATTATGAGAAGCTGCATTCCAAATTTAGCAATGCTGTCCTTAACCTAACTGACATTCCAAAAAAAATTGTTGGCAGGTGGTGGGCACAGATACCAAATGAATATTTTGAGCATTTGGTTTCAAATTATAAGGATGTTGTTGCTTACATAATAAGTTTTAAAATACAGCCCACTGATGCGGATTCGGAAAAACGAGTATGTAAACAAGAGTTGAAATTGTAAAATGAATATCATGTATTTATAACATTTCTAGCTAGTGCCTTTCAACTCTAACCTGGTAGCAGCTTTCAATCTTTTAGTTATGTTACACGATATAAACCACATTGAAAGAACAAACAAAATACATTACGAATCCTTTTATTGGACTGAGCTAGCGGATTATGTAGATATTACACAGGAATATATACGCTGGATGTTTGACAAAAATGTAAGAATTTTATATCAAGTTATGGCTCTATTAAATAATTCTAACGTAAGAACTTAATTCAGCGTGTCATGTTTTTCGTATGCTTTGATGTTTGTTGTTTTCATTTCTTTTAGCCAGAGGAATTTAATATTTGCAATTACCCATTCTTATTCGATGCATCAGCTAAAACCACACTATTACAGACAGATCAAGCAATTCAGATGCATAATGCCATGCGAAATGCTGCAAGCACGGTTGGTTCAAAAAATTAATGCATATTAATAGTTTATATACGTTTATAAGTACAAAAGTAGCACTCAAAATTAATAATATTTCAAAAGGGGATCCTGTCGATGTTTGCATTTGGATCTCCTGCGTCGCAATTTATACTGCTTAATGTTTCTCGAGAGAATCTAGTGCAGGATACGCTGAGAGAAATAATGCAGTATAACGAAAGTGATATAAAAAAGCCTATAAAGGTTATTACAGTTCCTTATACACTTAGATATAATTGCATGTTATTATAAATGCAATACAATGCAGGTAAAATTTCACGGAGAAGAAGCTGAGGATGCTGGCGGTGTGCGTAAGGAGTTCTTCATGCTACTTCTAAAAGATTTGCTTGATCCCAAGTACGGAATGTTTAAGGAATTCGAAGATTCTCGTGCTGTTTGGTTTTCAGACATATCTTTTGAGACTGATGACATGTATTTCTTAATTGGAGTCATCTGCGGACTTGCTATATATAATTTCACCATTATTAATTTGCCTTTTCCTGTTGCTCTATATAAAAAACTTCTAATAGAGTCGGTTGATTTAGATGATTTGCGTGATCTTTCGTCCACTTTGGCTAATTCGATGCAGAGCATTTTGGATTATGAAGAAGCCGACTTTGAAACAGTTTTCGATTTATATTTTGAAATAACGCGCGAAATTTTTGGGGAAACTAAAACTGAACTACTTAAGCCAAATGGTAATAATATTGCGGTTACATTGGAAAATAAGTAAGTAGTACAAGCAGAATGAGCTTTCATTAGATTTTAAAAAATCGTTTGTTTTCATTTTCTTTTTTCAATTGTTTTTAGAAAAGAATTTGTAGACCTATATGTGGATTTTATATTCAACAAATCAGTCGAGACACAGTTCAAAGCTTTTCAAAAAGGATTTATGAAGGTAAATACAAAAAATATAATTTAATTTGATTAACATAATTAATTATATGTATATATGTATGAATGATAGGTGCATATAATATAAAGGTACATATGTATGTATGTATATTGTGTTAGATAACATATTTTAAATATCCAAATCCAAACATTATTTCGATGTGTGGATTACAAACATCTAACACTTGTACACGTTATTTTTGCGTTCCATATTCAATAATTAGATAATACAAAATTGTGTTTGTTAAGGTCTGCTGGGGACGCGTCCTTCAAATCTTTAAACCTCAGGAACTTATGGACGTTGTAGTTGGAAATGAAGATTATGACTGGCAATCATTACAGAGTAATTGTGAATATAAGAATGGCTACTTATCAACTGATCAAACGGTAAATAACAATATAAACAGTAGACAATAAGTGTTCCACAATAAATGCTTTCCTCTACTAGGTGAAATGGTTTTGGGAAGTTTTTCACGAATTACATGAAAAAGAAAAAAAGAAGTTTTTATTATATTTAACCGGAAGTGATCGCATACCAATCCAAGGAATGAAGGCAATTAAGGTGATTATTAGTTACATAAAATTTAGTCTTTAAATAACTTTACACTGATTTCAATTAGATAAGCATACAGCCCACAAGTGATGACCGCTATTTGCCAGTGGCTCATACATGTTTTAATTTGCTCGATTTACCACGCTATAAAACAAAAGAACGCTTAAAATATAAATTGCAGCAAGCCATACAGCAGACTCAGGGATTTAGCATAGTTTAAATTGCGTGGTTATTGTATTGTAATGTGCAATATGAAAGAAGGTTGACAAGATTTATTAAAATTACTCTCGAATCGCCGCTAAAATGATATAAAATGTCTTGGCAAATAATACATTCGTTTTTACATACATAATTGATCATAAATTTACATTTTATTGATATCTCAAAGATTGTTGAAAGAAATACATGAATATATTTACATTTTTATAATATGCAGAATGATATTTATTTCACACTTAAACTATGCTACGAATACAAAGAAAGTGTTGTGTTTGAAGCCGAGCAATCAACACTAATCGAAGGTTCGAATTTCAATGTGAAGATATGCAACAAATCAATGATAAATGGATCATCAAAATTCAAACGACTAATTAAACAAGATTAGAGGAAATCCGTAATCTTCTGCAGTCACATCATTTCCCATGTATTGGAAAGGTGAAGAGATCTACATAAATTGCTAAACGAAGTTGTTCTTCAAATTCAAATTAGGGAGATCTCACCGTGGATCAATGCAATTTTTTATGTCCCATTACGAGTGGGTGAGATATGTTAAGAGTAACTTTTATTATAATATTGCATATATGCGTAAAAAATGAGCGAAGTCCATTCAAAATCCATCCACATGTAACACGTTAGCTAATGACAAGACTGTGATATGACAACTTCAAGACTTCAAATGAATTCGCATAGAGTTCAACTCGTTCAAGAAACTTTATTGAACATAAATAGATAGAATTATATTACTGCTTAAATACAAGATGTGGTCCATATTCCATACATTTGTAGGGTCGAGCACGTATACGCTTCGAGAATGGTTTCACAAAAGGTTTGTCTTTGGAAAATTCGATTGGACTGTAAAATTGCCCCTCGGTTTCCAGAAAAATATCAAAACTACTCATTGTTCTTGCCAACTGTGTTGCGAGCATAGCGCTTTTATTTTCGATTACATGCGAGTTGGTCCAGTATTCCATGTCCTTAATAGCCGGATTATTTAAAGCATTGTGCTGACCATTCCAAGAGACTGAAAGGATCCATATAGGGGTAACCACCGGAAAGCAATTAGAGAGACTTATAAAACATTCCAATTTTGATGATCCGCGTACGATGACGGCGCGGTAAAACAAATTGTTTGCTTTTAACAACTCGCGATCTACGAATCTCGCAGTTGCAACATTTAAACGAACGTCTTCCCAAGTAATAGCTGTCCAGAGAACCAAACTACATGAATGCTGCACGCGTAAGATGTTCGCAGCAGTGTCTTTCAGATCAAGATTTTTTTTCTCCAGCGCACTAATTTGCTTTATGAGGTTTAAGCGTGAGTTCCAATCAATTTGTATGCGATTTATAATATCTGGAATAGTTTTCTCCATAACGACTGTTCCAGAATTAGTACCGTCGCCATCAAATATTGTAATACCACACATTTTTTGTGCCCACTTATAAGGCTTCCCAAAACCTTTATTATTTAAATATTTTAAGCAATCCGCCTCTGACATTTTAATTTTTTTCAGCTGGTAGAGGATATTTGAAGTTGGACTCGTCTCACCGAGATCATTTTCAAACAGGTAATTAAGTATATTTTCTGGTGAAGCGATATCGCCATTTGTGCAGCCAGTTCTGTTTAAATTAATAGTGGCCGCTGCAGTTACAAATTCCAAGAGCGGAAAATAGTGTAGATTTATCGTTATACTTTTGTTCAAGTTTTTATTAATGATGACGCTGACAGCTAAAGGGTGTGATTGCAACACAATTCCACGCTGTTCTTTTAAAACGTCTTCTACACGTACATAACTTTTTCTTTTTTTCGCATCAGTATCGATTTCATCAGAATCAGATCCGGTGCATTCTTCCGTAACCTCTGCTGGCTTGATGTTTTCGAATACACGTACATCTTCTTCGGTACCCAAAATAGCCACTGATACATTTGATTTTGCTATCTCGATAAAGGCATTAACATTCATGTAAAACAGATATAATGGTTTAGATAACAGTTTGACGAAGCGATTTATTGCCCATTTTTGTTCCACAGACATATCCAAAGCTATTTGCAAAGGCTTTGTTGCCTTCAGTAATGATTTCATACATGGTCCGTATGAATTGAGTCTTTGAATTTTTTGCGATATTTCTTCAGACGCTTTTTGCTTGGCCACCGTTAGCTCCTTACATAATGCAAATAAATCTTTGCGCTGATTAAGTTCCCATTCAAGACGAGCTAAACGCTTCATATGATCAGCAGTTCTCGTAATTTCAGGACGAGATATTGATGCAGGCGCATCGGCGTAGAATTCTTCCTCACTCACCAAATCAATGCTCTCGTCGTGGCTCTTGAATTGATAGCAACGCATTATTTCCCGCTTAATGTGGTTGACCTCATATAAAAGATTTTGCAACTGCAGGCGTTTGCTGTCTATTCGAATTCTTTCCTTCTGCATGGCATCACGGCCTTCTCGGATTCGATACTTGTCCATGCGATTAATTTTCTTTAGCATAATAAAAATTAAACATGCGCTCTTCTGCTTTTCACATATATTTGGCCCATCTCCGCCCTTGCTTTTGAGGACAAGAACTTCTTCAAAAATGCGCTTTAAATCTTGAAAATATTTATTATATAAACTCGCACCGCATTCAGGATTGCGAATCTTCTCTTCTTCCATGATGGTATAATTAATTGGAGTAAAAGATAGCGGAGAGATTGGAACTCGATCAATACACGTAGCTGCCAATTAATTGTAATTTTAAATTCAAGCAATTTTTAATTCTTGGTACTTGAACAATGTAATTACTGTTTGTATTTCTACGATTCAGTGTACATTTAAGACATTTGAAAGAATTATAACGAAGAACACAGAATGATAGAAAACAATCAAGATTGCTCGCAATGTCAGGGTTGCTTTTTTTCGTTTGATAATAACGTCCCTGGTTGGAAATAATGACAGTTTATTTAAGGTCCATACACCACTTATATCTATCATTATTAAAAAATATGTATGTAGATTTTTCAAAAATGAAACCCTTAAACACCCGTAAATATTATATTTTTAAAGAAAATTAAAGATAAAAAAAAAATTACAGTCGCCTAATAATATTTTACAATTGTTTGCAGTACTTCTTTTGGGAACAACTTTTCCATTGTGGAATTGTTCCAATCATGTTGGTATTTTAGTGTTTTATACTGATTACAACAAAAATAAATATTTGTTTCTCTCGTATATTCACAGAGTTATAGACCGTCCAAAACTGATATTCTTATCACTATATCTCCTAAACGGTTAAAGGTATCTGGATAGGATGGATACTATTACCAAGGAATTTGAAATACGTTTTATTTATATACACTAAAATTTTAAACGAGAAAACGAGTTTTTATGATTTTTCTAAGAAAAATGTATAATTAGCCTATATAATTTCCTAAATATTAAGAAAGTAGAAACCATTAGCTTTTTACGCTTTGCTCTTTAAAACGTAAGAAATGCCGAATTGTTCCTAAAACCGAAAAGACTAGTATGGCCAGGGCCTATATGCATGCAGTGCTGCAGGTAAAACGCATATTTCTTTGACATTTCTGTGCATACAAGTTGAAAAATTTGCCAATACAAGCAGAAAATAGCTTGTATATAGCTAGCTATTTTCATTTAAATTTTTAAATATTGGAAAAATTATGGTGTGCGTAAAAAATTTGTAATCGAGACGCCGTGCGCATCTTCTCCCATGTGTTTCGAAGAAGGCGTTTTGCTAACTGCATATTATATGGACATGTGTTTGGCCCTTTTATTTTTATTAAATTTTTTTCAAGTGTGCATTCTTCTCATGAAGTAAGTTGCTGAAAAATTATTAAGGATACTGTGTCTTAACACTAGGACTACCGAGGGTATCATTTTGACACTTTTCAAGTTGTGAAACGGTGTCATTTATTCAAATTGAGCTTTTTTTTGTTATGATCCCTCAAGTTTTCACGAATGCATATATGTAACACTTTTATGAACTTGTACCTCTTAATTCGTTAATTTAACTTAATCTTTGATTATTCTTACTTAAATTCCCGAGGGTCATTATGACACTTCCTACTCATCGCCTATGTCTATACAACGAATGTATTTTAAAACATGCATACTTGAACATGAAGAGATTGTACATGCACAAGTTTGTTCACCGTTTATTTGTGATGAACTTTTTCGACTTTCGGCTTGAATTGCTTTGTGTATTGGTTTATTGCAACCGTCGTATAGTTCAACACGTCTGCATAATAACGTTTTGCTCTCGTAATTTCTGGCTATATAAAATGTACAAAAAAGGTACAAAGCAAATAGTAGATGTTTTACGTGATATTCAAAGTGATATTTCAGATGTTGAAGCGGAGAACTTTGAATCATCTTCAGAAGATGAAGAATATTACGCTTCAGATAAAGACTACAATAAAAATTAATCTGATTTTCGATCATCTGCATCAGAGAGCTTTCCCAATTGTGATGTTGAACTTCGAAGTGAGTACAGATATAATTTACGAACCGAATATTATTCAAATCATTATTTTTCGCAAAGATCATTTGCTCCATACGCAAAAGGATGATAGTGTTTCGTTGCCAAATAAGAAACGTCAATCACGGCTAACGCAAAGTTCTAATATGCAGAAACTTATTTCTCCAGACGGAACAAAATGGGAATATGATATAAAACATGTAAGAACTGGTAAAATGGATCGACATAATATTCGAGAAAGTTCTTTCAACAACTTTGTGAAGAATTATCGGCACATTACGCTATTCAGCACCCAACCAAACCCATTCTGTTTGATGAAGACCGACACGAAGATGATGATGATGATAATAACGCTAGGGCTCACCAATGTCAAGCAAAGATAAATTGCAAATCCAACAGGGAACGAGAAAATGTAAGAAATGCAGAAAAAGGATATGTGGGTGTTGCACTGCTAAAAAAATATTGTTATGTACAAAATGCAAATAAATATAAATTTCGTTTTTTAAAATAATAAGTTTTGTAATCCCTTTATTTTTATAACTAAGGGTTTGGTCGATGTTGGAGCCAAAGAGAGTACGGACACGAAAATATGAGCGGTGTCATAATGACACCTGCGGGAGTACTAGGAGGAAACAAACCGCGGTAGTTCTAGTGTTAATCATATTCTACTATATTATTTCTATTATACCTATTCCCTCTCCCCACCCCCCTTTTTAAGAGTAATAAAAAAAATTAATTTTCAATGTATAATCAAATTAAACAATTCAGTAAGAAGTCATAGGGCTGCCTTTTATTCATATTTTATATACATAAATCTAATCTGTCCATTTTATCGATACGAATTGCACTTTGTGTGGTATATGGAAATATATACATATATGTGTTTAAAAGCTACTCTAATATCTTTCGAATTATAAAACTTAGACGCTTTTCAAAAAGATGACTACTCTGCGCCATAATTATACAAGATTAAATTTTTTACTGTATCCCCTAAACAAACACATTTTATAGTTATATATCTATAAAAATATACTATTATATTATTTTGGAGAACACTTAAACACGTTCAACAGCCATAGCAATACCCATTCCGCCGCCTATGCATAGGCTCGCGACGCCTTTTTTTCCTCCAGTGCGCTTCAGGGCGTATAACAGCGTGACAAGTATACGAGTACCAGATGCACCGAGGGGGTGACCCAGAGCGATGGCGCCACCATTTACATTCACTTTGTTTAGATCTATTTTCAAGCACTTCAGTACGGCCAGTGATTGAGCGGCGAATGCTTCATTTAGTTCGAAAAGATCAACTTCGTCTTTAGTCCAACCCGCTTTTAATAGCTGTAAAAATATGTACATAAATTATTAATAATTAGAAATTGCTTACATTTATGAATAAAACATACATATGTTTATAAACTTATTTACAAACAAATAAAACATGATACTCTTATGAAGTCATTGAATAATAATATATATTTTTTTAAAATATCACTTTAAATAAATACTTCTGTTACCACGCAGATTATAGAATTAGATAAGGACGTGACAGGGTAATTGTTCGACTTTCGACCCTCTGAACAAAAAAGATTGGATATAACAATAAAACTGTATTAAAATATGCATATATATATACATTAAAGAAGTTGACATTATTGATGAAGGCATGTAACATGATGTAACAATCGTTCGATTGTTACAAAGCACGATATAATTAACTCACAACTGCTTCCACTGCCGAAACGGGACCAATACCCATAATTGTGGGTTCTACGCCAGTCTGTGCCCAAGCGATAATTTTAGCCAAAGGCTTCAAGTTACGTTTCTGTACCTCAGCCGCCGACATCAAGAGAACTGCGGCAGCGGAATCATTAATACCGGACGCATTTCCGGGAGTTACTGTACCATTCTAAAGTAGGATTAAATATTGAATTATTCTAAAACTATTTGATACCACAAGCTGCTCACATCAATAAAACAAGGTCTAAGTTTTTGCAATCCTGCTAGTTCTACGCCACTTTTGATGTACTCATCTTTTTCGACTTTTACCACACTTTTCCGATTACAAACTTCCACAGGTACAATTTCTCGATCAAAATATCCATTCTTTTGGGCCGACTCAGCTAAATTTTGTGAGCGGACCGCATATTTATCTTGTTCTTCTCTGGAAATGTTGTACTCTTTGGCCAAATTCTCAGCTGTAACACCCATATGAATATTATTCATAGCATCATTTAATCCGTCATGTAACAGCGTGTCCACAACTGAACCATTGCCAATTTTTAAGCCTTGGCGCAAATGCATAATATGAGGTGCTTGTGACATACTTTCTTGACCACCACAAGCCACTATTTGCGAGTCTCCACTACGAATCGATTGGAAACCTAAAGAAACAGATCTGCACAAAAAATAACGTATAAAATAGCTTCAACGACATGAAAACTAAACAGTTTACTTTATTCCTGAACCACACAGCATATTAATGTTATACGCCGGCACTGTGATAGGCAGTCCAGCTTTAAGTGCAGCTTGGCGCGCTGGATTTTGTCCTTGCCCAGCTGTAAGTGCCTATAACGCAATTTTTAACGTTAGTTGCATGTGTATGTATTTAATTAAGAGTTAAATTATCTGGCTATCGGCCAAAGACCAAAGAGTAATTTTTTACATAAATACCTCAATTACATCCACACATTTTTTAGATGTACTTACATTATAAATTGAGAAACTACATTAATAAAAAAACATTTTTTTTATATGTACTTACCTGTCCCATTATAACTTCGTCTATATCACATCCATCAACTGAGGAGCGCTTGAGTATTTCTTTGATGACCACACTACCGAGTTCGGAGGCTTTCAGTGGAGAAAGTACGCCGTTAAAGCAACCTTATAAGATAAATGAAATTATTAGTCAAAAGTCGTTATTTTTATTTGTATCAATTGTCTTTCTTCCTTGCAAATAAAGGACAATTCAAATGATTTGTACACAGAAATTTTCAAAAAATATAATTTAACTGGTCAGTTTGATGCAAGAATTTTACTTACCAATTGGAGTGCGCGCCGCGGCTACAACATACACACCGTTCTTGTCCATGGTAGAAATGTAAATAGAATAGAAAGTGTATCAATTGCACCTTTTATCTACAAATTTAAGATATTAGAGATGTTCAAACCACATCGATGTTTTGGAAATATCGAATACATTTTCGATACATGCAAAAGAGGTTAGCACTAAAACAAGTTGTTAATGGCCGAGGTCAGCTGATTTGTTCCACATAATTGTCAAACAAAAAATACGCAAAAGTGCTTTAACTGCAGCACTGCATGCTTATGCCTCTTTAGATGCATAGGTGTCTATGATAAAACCACTCATTGTGCAAGCATTGCTTGTTTTTTTTTTCAGTCGGTATGAGTTTTGTAGAAGTACGAAAAAAGGGGAGTCGTTTGGGACTGCCAAAAACTTCGAAAGTGTTAACCAAATGTAATGACGAGACATTTGTCATATATTGACTGAAGAATGATCAGTTTGGATCAAAAATTCATTCGAAAAAATATTTCCAAGCACATAGTGGAGCGGCTAAAGCAATACCGGTCCGATTTTTTGCGTCTATTCGTAATTCTACATTCCTGAGACGAAAGAACAGTCGAAACAATGGGCGAAACCGCTAAATTAGAAATGGCGAAGACGGTTTCAACGGCTTGTATAGATAGCAAATGCTTTTTGGGATACAACGTATTGTGTTCATCGACTATCTTAGGTTAGGTTAGGTTAACAGGGCGTGTGGCCGCAAAGCCTAGTCGATCGTCGGCACGGGTCGCATGACACCTTGATCCAACCCAGAAAGACGATAGAATAGAGTAGAGATAGAGTAGCGGTAGTATGGTTTAGCGGAAGTAGAAGATAGTGGAAAGGGAAGAACGAGTGTGAAGGATGTTGGGTTATAACCTCCATCGGTCGCCAGAGCCTCTTTGGTGAGAACAGGGGGCACCAAGAGAAGCCGAGGATGGCAGCTGCCAGGGAGAGGCTAAAGGTAAAACGATGGTCGTCATGGCCGAAACTCACCAACTGCCCGCCGAATTGGTTGACAACCGACTGTTTTTACCAGACCTGATCCCAGGAGAGATTATCATCAAACCAGGACTTCATTGCATACGTAAGCGCCTATTTTGATCAGCAAAAACACCAACTACTATTTAAATAAAGGAAGCATTAAATGGTTCGATAAACGTTGGAAAATTTGTATTGACTTAAAAGAAATAAAACATTTTGCCAAAGAATACTTAGTTCTCAACAGCTAACGCTGTACATCTTTTTATTCTGAAGTACAACATAGATAGTCTACAATATTTTGGAGAATTTTTAAATCGCTGTTTTATTATTTACTCTTATAATTAATAATGAGTTCGATTTTATTGTTGTACATGTTTTGATAATTTAAATTATAGTTTTAAAAAATTAAAAATAGGCTCAATAATTTCACGCTAATATGGTGGTGGTTGGTGTTGAAACTGTTGTCCCATTATATTCTGTTGGCTTGGTAACTGCCTTTGCAACTGAGCCACCAAATTTGGTGTTTGCTGTTGTCCCATGCTTTGATTTTGAGATTGATTCATAGCAGCACTACCTGTATTCTGCGGCACAATTCCTATAATGTAGGTAAATGAAAGTTTTAAAGGTATTTTGTAGATTAAAAATTAAGTTTACCTTGCATTTGAATTAGTTGATGGTGTATTCTTTGCTGTTGAAATTGCTGTTGAGAGGTCACAACTGCTGGTTTGCCTCCTGCACCAGGTTGTCTTGAAAACAACGGGCCACCTCCTTGATTCATCATATTGTTCATAGTTACGTTGGGTGTCGTATTCATATATTGACCACGGTTTCCTTGGAGTGCTGGGCCACGTTGCTGCTGTTGGGCAATAAAATCATTCGAATTGTTGCGCTGGCCTATTTGATTAAAATTGCCGAGCAAAACTGTTTGTTGGTTAGGTGCAACTTGGCTCATTCCCTCTTGATTGTAGTTGTTAAAGTTTTGGAATTGGTTAGGTCCTTGAGTTACCATGCCACTTTGTTGCATCATGGCACCAGAATTCACTATGCCAGTGTTTGACTGTTGTCCCATCATACTGCTATTGCTGTTACTATTTCTACTAAGCATTCCAGTGTTTGGAGTCATTGCCATGGTCTGCGGATTTTGTTGTGCGTTCATAGATTGTACAATTTGTTGCTGGCTAAGCATAGGATTTTGATTCATGCCTTGTGTTATTGCTCCTTGACCAACTTGAGTCATGTTTGCCGAATTTAATACTGCCATTTGACCGCCGGTCCCACTCACAATCTGATTCGGCGCTATACCGCGTAATGTGCTTCGCACAAACTGTTGTTGCTGCATCTGTTGTTGTTGTACTGAGTTAAGCCCTTGCTGTTGCTGGATGCCCTGAGTTTGACGCTGTTGTTGTTGTTGTTGCAAAGCTGTGAATGCTGCCGGATTATTTTGATTGTATGTTGGCTGTCTTTGTCGTAGCATATTCGAGAGGGCTTGTTTGGAATTGTTAAGTTGAGGCCTTTCAAAACGGTTTACTTTGACATGATAGTTAAGAAGTTTTAAATATAAGTATCTTGAATAAATTAAATTAAACTATAATTTGTTTTTTACTTTGTATTCCTTGCTGCTGATAAAATTGTTGTTGTTGCATTGGCATGTACGGATTCTGTGCTGGCCATTGTTGTTGATGCCCTGCATGATTTCCTTGTCCTATTCCTTGGGAACCACTGGCCATAAATCCCATCTGTGAATTTTGCTGGGGATTTCCAGAATTTAATTGCTGCTGCATGTTACTGGTAACTTGCTGCATTTGTTGTTGTGGCATTATCTGATTCGAATTCTGCTGCATCATTTGAGTAGGTGCATATTGTTGGATGTTAACCTGGAATTTCAATAGTATATTTGTTTACAAAACAGTGAGTTCCACTTCCATTTGTGTTTTTTATCTCAACATTGTTAATATTATTATTTGTGTATGTGTCTTTCATAATGTACAGTGTAAGTATAATAAGTATTAGTTTAATAGGTGCATAAAGAGTTCCTGTCTCATTATGGTCTGATACTCAAAATTACTATACAAAGAGATCTAGTTCTATGCAAAGTTTATTTTAACTTGAATTGGGATTGGTTAAAATTAAAATGCCTGTTTATGGTGGTTCCAATGAAATGTTTGAACAAAGATTTCGTCTTATTAAGATAACTATATAATATAGTATACTCTATATGGCAATTGTATATTATACTTGTACTTTTTAGAACGAGAATAGTTTTATATAACACATGTATTCTCTATATAAATATTAGTATTGTACGGTTGATTGTACGGATTATGAGTTGGTGTTTGTTTTCGAATTTTCGAAAAATTCACAGGCGGAAGTAACCTCCCATCAACACACACACAGTGCTAAATACCTGCATGTTCATTTGTAAATGATTCATTTGGTTTTGGTTCATTTGTTGCGATGCAGATTGTTGGGTTTGTTGATGCTGCTGTAACGGTTGTTGTGTTTGCGTATTTGCCGGTGGAGTTTTGGGATTCTTTGGTTTACGTTTGCGCGTAGTGCCTTTTCCGCGTCCGCGACCTGTAACAACTGCACTTGGCGACTGGTCAACTGAAGATGGAGTATCTGCCTTCAATTCGTCCTTCTGAAATTATTATATCAATTTATCCAAATTCAGATAAATAAGTTATTCCCATACTATGCAAACTTTTTCCGGTACAGGATCGACTTCTTCTGGTGGCAATGGAAGGGGCTCATAATAATAACTGCTTGGTTTAACCAAACTATGTGTATGATACTTAAGATTGCGATGAGATTCTTCATACGCAAGAGACTTGCGTTCTAGTTTTACTGCACCGAACCAAACCCACGAGAGAGGAGCTGGATTTTTGTGACCCTCGAGAATGTCCCAAACACTAATGCGTTGCTTATCTGATATCCGTAGCTGCTTCTTATCGATATCGCAAATCTTGTTACCTTTTGTATCAATGCCAGCAGGCTCGCAAGAAATAACCTATAATATATTTATTATTAACTAGTATTAATAATTTGGACTATACTAACCTCCGTTGTTCGTTTATATAAAGGTAACATTTGTCGTATAACTTTAATTGAAGCGTTATTCTTCTCTGCAATTTCTTTCTTCAATTTCTTCATTAGGTTAAGATACAGCTTTTTGTTTTCATCTCGTTCTAATTGACTCTCAGATACTAGAGTCGAATGTACTAGAGTGGCCAACATATCTACGACAGTAGTGAACAGTTCGCTGTAAATATTACGCTGTATAATAAATAAAATTCTTAAACAAATATAAACTTATGTTGTCGATACCTATTTGAGTTTAAATCGATTACACCCTGGCAAACCAGTTGCGTCAGTAAAATAGCCCAATCTGTTGTTGAAGTTCCGTTCTTTTGAATAGAATCGAACATGCCGCCAACTAATGAAAAGCGCAGTTGCAGTGCATCAAGCATCTGTTCACGACTTTTAGAGTCTTCAATCCCAACAAATGTGTCATGCTGAAAGAGGTAAAGTTCATCACTCGCATTAGTGATGATTGAATGTGATCAAACAGAAAACTTTATTTTAAACGAATTTTTACCAATAATAAATCCATCAGCAATAATTTTAACATAACATAAAAACCAAAATTTTGTGGAGTTATAGAAAGCCTAGAAAAAGTGCTGTTAGACGTTAATATGTTGCAGGTTATTGGAGCGATTACGAGTGAAGAAAACGAATCAACGCACAAAAGAAGTTTATGGTTTTTCTTTAATATTTATTAAAGAATTTAAAAGTAGTTAAGTGAGCTTTTTCCTTTGTTTCCCGTCGGAAAACTTTGTATAGCCCTGGAAAACCCAATTTGTATAGCCCTTTGTAAAAATGTTAAGGCAATCATGCAATAGCTAAAGTAATAAAGTAAAAATTTCTATGTAAGGGATGAAAAACGAGAAAACATAAAAAACATCTAGTAATTAAATACAAGATTGAATTATTTTTAAAATTACATTCATAAAACGAGTGACTATTTTAAATACTGTGTTATTGTGTTATAAGCAAACGTACCTCAGAAAATGTTTGAAGGAATTGCGAAAGTTGTGAATACAATGAAACTAAAAGTCCCTCCTTATAATCATCCTGACCCTTTAGACAAGTAAGCACTAAGCCTAAAAACGGCTGATAATTTAGTGGCATTTTCTTTGATCTGTAAACACCATTAAGACCATTATAACAGTTACTTAAACCCGTGTTATTGCCTTTTTCACGTTCGTCACCACTGCCAGAGCTATTGTTTTCCGTTTTGTGAGCTTTTGAAAAATAATTCATGCTTTCCAGCACATGCCCAGCAACTCGCAATATACGTCCTTGAACTGCTGGAGTCAGTTTAGATACAAGCGGAGCTACTAACCACGTCGAGGGTTTTGCCTTTTCAACTGCAGCTAAATCTTTATAATTTAACGATACAGTCTCTTCCATCTGAAAGACATCAATAGCAGCTCTTGCTACTGTATCAAGCCAATTGTTTAGTTCAATATTATTACTAATAGATTGACGATACATAAGCTGTAAATCCAACCAAGAAATACGCAAGGTCCATTGACCAAGATTCTCCAGTATACGCATGATCATTGACTTCTGGTCCATTTCACTTATGATATTGTACTCGTTGTCTGAGTAACAAATCATGTGTAATACACGTTGAACTTGCTTGGTAGTTAACATATCATCGATAATCATATCACAAAGTTTCTCTGCGTGTTTTAAACAACGTTCGAGGACATATTCCTGTGAACATATCTGTTTTAAGACATGATGAGCAAACTCCAATAGTGAAACTTGTTCAGATGCGGCAGATGATGATGACGAGCTTTGCTGCAAAATCATTTCCTGATCGTGATCTACGCTTAGACTATTTAAATCACTAGTTCCGAGTATTTGACTGAGATCGACAGGACGATCACTGCTTTTTGGTGTACTGCCTGGATGAACTGGTGTGCTTAAACCACTACGTTTTCCTCCACTACCGTATCCTGTGGATCCTGCTATTGCTGTTGGTGTTTTAAGAGCCGTAGTGTCTACTACCAAAAGGATTGCTTTAAGAACTGCTAAGACTGCTTCTATTGGAATGTTTTTGTGAGCTCCCATCAAGAGATGACGATCGCAGCTTAACTTTATATTTGACGCAGCTGGGCCTACCACATTTATTGGATTAGGAGAGTTGCTAACTGAATAAAGCCCTGGTTGTGGAATTTCAATGGTCTTAAAAAGTTTTAAAACCAAATGGCATGTTAGGCGTGCTCCAGCTTCGGCATCCACGGTTATTTCTCCACCGGCACCTCCTACTTGACAGGCGTTGGCAAGCGCCGGCAATGCAAAATTAACCACAAAATCAGCTAGCGAGAAACAGTGCCTGGCAACGAGTATACACGTAAACACTGCAAGCGAATTATGTATTTTGACATTATGTATATCGATGTGTCCAAAAAGATGGGGATAGCGCGGTTTTTTGCTAGCATTACAAATACTCTGAAGAGCGGCGATCCATTCTTCTGAGAGAGCATTACAGCTGGCGGTGAGCTCGGCACATGAAATGGCAATGTCATTTAAGCGGTCATTATCCGTTTCGCGGCATATCGTAATAATAGCATTCGAGACAAAACTGTATATATTGGAAAGTGATTCATTAATTTGACGTATCCACAAGGGATCGACTTTTCCACCACGCTTAGGCGAAGTGAAAAGTTCTTGCAGGAATTGTGGATTATATGACTGCGGTATAATGCTGAAAATATGTAATTGTATACAATTAAAAGTTAATAAATAAACCGCATATTTATTATGTTTAATTTATAATACGTTAAATCCTAATTTGGAGAGTAGAAAAAATAGTAAATGAAAGTTGCTTTTATTTGCTTAATAAAAGTCACAAATATTTAGGACCAAACAATGTCGTCGTTTTTTACTAACCTTAATTGTTCTGGAGAGTTAAATATTTCCTTAAATTTTGCTATTACATTGAGCTGTTGAAAATATTCCGGCGATTGTTTATTTTCCAGAATAGAACATGAACTATATAAATCGCTCAAATAAGCCAAAATACAGCGTTCGGCGGAACTGCACTCACTAGGGTTATTAACATGTTTTACTACCTTACACAAGCCTTCAAATACCGAAACAGTTTGTTCAGGCGAGAGCAATAGACAGCTATGATAACGTCGCAGTATTCCAACGATATAAAGACCCAATGATGTAGTATAATTTTTAGCCAACACTGATTTCTTTGCGAGCAACTGGTTTTCAATTTCCGGCAATTCTTTTAGGATTAGGGCACAGAGATCCAAAAGGCTGTATATATTTAACGCCATTTCCATTAAGTCAAACAGAAAAGCCACATGCTCTTGTACTGGTAGATAGTTATTATTTCCAAGGGTGAAACTATTCAATTGTTCTAGAACAGTGGCGGCACATTGAGATGTCACTACATGCTGATCGAAATAAGCCATATTCTGACATTTGTTAGTTGTAGCTTCAAAATTAAATTCATTACGGGAATGCTTTTTAACTTTTCCACCTTCTGCAACATCAATGCTGAACTTCTTTGAAAAAAGTTTACAAATTTCCTTTGACATCTTCTTCACTGCGTGCTTCTTTTCATCGCGTTCTTTGCCTACTCCAAACAGGAGTATATAACGCTGATTCGATTCACTGCTATAAGACATTAAGTGATCATCTTGGGGAATTGGAAAATGTTTTGTGTAAATAAAATGGCGAGATATTGCAGGATCGTTTGATTGGACGGTTGGGTGGTCTGGTATTTTTGGACTGTCCGGTGCTTCCAATGCGTTTTGTTGACCTTTTTCTTTGATGTTTTGCAATAGCTTATCCAAATCATCGTCAACGTTGGAATCGTCAAATTCATTGTGTTTAAAATCGATTCCCGATGTGAAATCGTCGTCGAAATTTTGATTTGGTGTTGCTGGTTTATTGGACACTGAATGCCCGGTTACAGTAATAGCATTAGCTGATGTGGATGCCTTAGTTATACCATTTGGTGTTGCCAAAGTTTCCATTTGTAGATCGCCACGTGAAATTAAAGTGTACATATAAGCATTGTGTGAAAAGACATCATGGCGAATTAGAGAACTGAAGAGATGAACAAGATTTGTGAACTGCGTCTTATTTTGAAGTGTTCCACTTTCATCTATAACTGGAGCATCGTGATCAAGAAAATCCATTAGAACTGTTTGAAACACTGGTAAGCCATCAATTAATCCAACACCAGATGCAACTGAATCTTTATCTTCATTATTAGCAGTATTCCCATTATTATACTGATCTTGTTCTGACACTGAGGTAACGTCTATCTGACGCTTATCTAATAAAATTGCAACAGCAATTGCTCGATGTTCACCCCACCTATTAGAATTATACTTATTATAATTGTTTAAATATTGTAAAATGTATGAACTACTTGCCTTTGGCATGAAACGGCCCATTCACATAGGATTTTAACAGTTGCTGCGTCTTGTTTGGACGAATACTCAACTTTGGTTTGCTTCATTTCCCCATTAGAACACATTTCCTGTTTAACTGCTGAGAATGGAGTAAATATTTTAATATAAAGGGAATCGATTGAGTTGCTAGTGTCCATTTTATCAAAGCAATGCATATCGAGGCAATCTAATATTCTTAGAATATCGGTGTAAGCATTCTTGCTAGCTTTTTGCCATTTCTCAGCAAACCAACGCTTCTCCGCATGCTTTGAACGTATAATGATATCTTTTTCAACAGTGCGTAGTTGACGACGTATTTCATTATTCGTACGTTCACATTTAGCAGGCATTGCCAAGGACGACGGAGGCAGCGGTAGATTGTCCAATGGGCTGCCACTTAATGCTGACGGCATACGATTGTCACCTATTCCACACCACACCATAGCAGTTGGACATTCTATAGTAATTATTTGTAAAATTGTACTTAAATACAAAAATATATCGTGATGATGTGGACAGTTCATATATGCGTTTGCCGCATTCTCGTAAGGGTTTATGGATTGCTGTTTCGTTAAACCATTATCCTTCAAATTTATATCCTCAGAGTCCATGGTGACGCTTCCATTATATAAAGTTTGCGATTTATCGGGAGCTGCATGCTGTTGTTGTTGCTGATGATCTACAACTGCATATAGAAGATTGGAAATTTGTTTTGCAACAATATAAGCCAACTTGCGACATAAACGTTCTGACTGAACGAAGTCGTGCATATACTGCAAAGCAAATGTAAGCACAAGCTTTTTAAGGCTCTCGTCAAAACTGTTTTGAGTACGCATTTTGTCCATAAGCTCCAGTATCCAATAAAGAAACTCTTGTCTGTCTAAGAGGGACTGCTCATGCATATACTTGCTCAATTGAGTGCAGTAATTCCAGTACTTCAGAGCATTTTTCCCATCTTCGAAATTGCTGCCTACGCCTGAGATATTGGCGTTGCTTACTGTCGATGAGTTAGGTATCGTGTTCGACAAACTCTGACTGTTAGCAGGACTAAGCATTGCAACAGGACTCGAGATAGACGAGGCAGGCATCTGATTTGAAGAGTGCGTAGTATTTAGGGACGCAGAATTCACAGTATTTTGTTGTACGCAGTTGCTACATGCTGCCTTTTCTGAATAATCTGAAAGAAAGTAATAATGAATTAGTTATACTTATCAACAAGTTTTATATTTTTGACCAAAGAAACCTAAATAAAGGTTCTTTGTGCAGTTCTTCGTCAGTTTAGATATTTGCAAATATAGGAATTTTTTTCCTACTTATGCTGTTAAACTAATTTTCTTAAGTCTTTAAATAAATTAAATTTTAATTTGAAAACATTAAATTATCTTTAAAGAAATAAATTCCGAACAGGTGTTCGGAAAAAATTAAGAGATTTTATGTTTAAAACTGATTTATAATAATTCTGTGGCCACAAGCCAATTGACTAATGTAAAGCTACAAAATTAATTATGAAATCTTCTAAAACATGAGTTGAGCAGTTGTTAAGTGAAAGTGTTATTCTAAAATTATGTTTCTGTAAATCTAACTTAGGCTATGTGGTTTTTTGAGAATAACTTTTACGGTAAAACTGCTAAAAATATATACAAAAAATATTGAAATTAGATGTGTTTAATTTCGTCTTAACTCGAGCTAGGCGGTTTTGGTTTGTGGCCACAGAATCAAATCTATGCGATGTATTAAAAATTATTGTATATTTTAAATACTTTGATGGAAGTATTCCTGCAATTTTGGGAGCAGTTCCTTCATGAATTTGATAATGTTACAAGTCCACTCCGCTGCCGGATCGTAAATGCTGCGCTTCTTATTTTTTGATTCAGTGAAGGACAACGTGTATGCAGCGCTCAGTTTTATGAACCATGTCGCACGCTGCATGTTTACTTGATTGTCACATAAGGTAATAAATATCTCCTCTTTCTTGTTGAACGATGGTGCCTTTTTCGCAAGACTTAAAAGTGGCTTGTTACCAGCAAGATCCTTAAACCACGCGTCCAAAGCACCTTTGGTGCGTGGTGAAACTGGCCAAAAATTATCTTTGCAGTTGATTTGTTGTTTCTTTCTAACCGTATCTTGGAGAGTCATGAGTTCTTCTTTTTTTGATAATATGGAGTTGAAGAAAGCTCCAACTTTAATAGCGTTAACATTAGAATTGTGTGCCGTTCCAAACTCATCAGAGAGAGGAGGCATGGTCGCAAATCCATGTTTAACATTAGTCGGTGTAAGTTCATCTTCTCGCTGCTTGGCCTCTTGTGGATAAACGTCTGGGGGGCCTAAGCGAGATCTTTTCAGAGGTCGTTTTTCCTGCAGCAATGACAACATTGCTCATTTTATGCATATAATCAACGTTTTAACTATTAATATAAATATGTTTTACACAGTTATTCATTGTTTTGAAACATTTAAAAAATTGCAAATCCCAAACACAAAGAAGTATAAAATTTTTGACAATGAAATTGTTTGTAGTTTTCACTTTAGCCTAATTCAGTGTTGCATATTTCATATTCTTTAAGGGGCAATTATAATACAAAGATTTCACATATGTAATTTTAGCTGTGAACCGCATCAATGAAATTTCATAATTTTACCGCCTTAACACAGATAATTACCTGGTAAAACTAAAACCTAATTTTCTAACAAACTAGAATCAATGGCATTGGGTCATGCAATCCATTGCATAGCAAATTCTACCAACTATTATTTTGCTACTTTAACTTCAGGTACAAAAACCTTCTAACTACTTTAGCTAGATATATTTCTTGAGCGAAAAACTATACTCACTGTGTGGAGGAATGCAACTTTTAAACAAATCATATTCCTGAGTAATTTGTATCCATTTTAATGTAAGCCATTATTTCGTGGCTATCTTCACCTAAGTTCTGGTTATGAAGTGCGCGTTCAGAAAACTCATTACTTTAGGTTGGTCAATTGTATGTTAGTATAAATTTCGTGATCTCCAACATTGGTAAAAATATACAGCAAAAGGTTATGAAACATCTTTCTTGACAGTTTTTTTTTAAAGAGAAACAAAAAAATATTGAAAATTAACGTAACAGAAAGAATGTTATGATGAATGAAGCCAACACTTAGTCAACATATTGAGCTTACATGACTGTGATGATACGCAGCAGCATAACTGAGTGTTTCTGAATGCATGTAATTTGCTGTAAAAGTAAGAGAAGGAAACAGCTGTGCGAAATTGACGTTCAAAGGCACTACAAAAAATTTGCTACGTGGAGTTTCCGTACATATTAAAAATATTTTAGGCAATCTAGTATTTCTTCAAGAACGTCTTCTGTATTGTATATTATATTTCGTGCTTACATTTTTTGGTTACAATAGATACAAATTTCCTCGGGTTAGTTTATTTCGTAAAATAATTCGTAATAAGGAAGTATCTACGTTGAAACATGAGTGTAGCTGGAGAAAGTACAACGAAGAAGTTAAAGACGGTAAAATAGCAACTTTCACAACAAATAATCTACATACATACATCACGTCGACAGAGTATATACGACATCAGTATTTTATAAACTCATACAAAAAGTTTAAAATATGTTTATCACATATTTTTGACCTTTTATGATGTATGGTACAAGTCATCTACATTCAACTTAGTAAAACAAACGTGAAGCTTATGTATATGCAATGCGCTACAATGATTATTTTGTTATTATATATTATTACATTATAAAGCACAGAAACGGGCGTCGAAGCTATGAAGAAATATATATATTTTTGATCAGCATCATCTCGATTTAGCCTTCTGCTTCCGTCTGTCGTGTCTGTGTGTGAATATCAACAAATCCACTGCAACTCTCGGATTGAAATTTGGCACAAATATTTCTAGTAATGAGCGCTGTTTGTAATTGCAAATTAGCAATAATCCATTCAAAAGAAAATTAAATTAATATAAAATAACATTGACTACGTTGACTTTTGTTTATTATAATGAATTTGCTTTATAAATCTAAAAAATAAATTCCCAAGAAAACAGATTATTAGTTTCTGCTTTTTCTTATATTATAAGATAAGGCTTTCCTTATTACTTTATTTGCAGACTAATATCCTGAAGTACTTGTTTTAAAATTATTATCATCAACACTAAAACGGATTTACGACTGACAATACATATCACTGAACTGACGCTTCCCTTAGTTGTGGTTAGAAACTCCAAACATTCTCATCAACTGAACAAAAGCAGTTAACAGGTTATAAAAAAAAAAATGTGTTTACTTTTAAAAGTTGTTTACATTTTCAGTTCCCTTATGTTAACTAATCTATCATAATTAAAATTTTGCTATTTATCACATATTCACTTTATGAGACAATTTGCAAAGGATAAATAACCTGATAAGCAAATACGGGCCTAATAATGAGACAATTAGTTGACTAATTGCAGTAGTCCATAATGACACAGCAGTTGATGCAGTTTATAATCTGCATGTTTTGACCTCAATTTAGTAAGTTGATTTCGTTTTTGTCAAGTTTCAAAAAGACAGTTGCAACCTGAATGTTTTAGAGAAAAGTCAAAAAAGTTCTTTAAAACTCTTTTACATTTCAATTCGTACTTGTATCACAGTAAAGTTGCATTAAATCAATTTCTTTTGTAGTTGTTATCAGTTGTCTACACAATCCAAGAATTTTGCAGTTTACAATGTTTTCAAAAAGATCGCATATGCTTGAGTGCAAGAATTCACAACATAACAATAACAATGCAACATCGAAACAATATTGTTTAAATTATGGAAAGTGTACTGATTTGGTAACATATTTAAATTTTCATTTAATTTTATTTACAATTTTAAATAAACAAATTTAGAATATCATAACAAAGTTATAAATCTGATTATATCTAAATACCGACATTGAAATCCAAAGATCAACTATTTACAATACACGACAATCTTGGATAAATTAAGTTCGCTAAATCTAGCTTTCATAAGAAATAACAGATGCGGTAAACAGAAATGAATTGAGGACAAAGTAAATAAAATACATACGGTACTGCTGGTCTTCATAAATTCGTTTAAATAATCAATTTTGATTTAAGATTTGGTGTTTCTCTTGCTGAAAAACATAACTTTATAATAACATATACAATGTCATTTACTTTTTTTACCTTTAACGTAGAAAGTTTACTATCAGGTCATAAAGTATGAAATGTTCGGTTTTCTAAACGGCTAAGTTTGAGAGTTGTCAGAGATGACCCTTTAACGGTTTTTTTGGTTTTTTTTTATCATGAAGTTTTTTCCTTTTTCAATCTTCTGATATAGAGTAGCTTTCGTAAGACAATGGATAAGTAAAAAATACGGGTAATTATCGAATATGAGTTTCGTCGCGAAAGCCATACATTGCAGCTCGAAACAAATGTTCAAACTTTTTAATTAAATATAACTAAGCTTGCGCCAAGACCCTATGTAGTTGTTCCACTTACATACAATTCCAGTTATTATGTTCTATTATGTTGCCATGGCATGTAATCAGTGCCACCAGCCAACTTAGACTAGCCGTTGTATGGTTGATCAGTCTGGACGATAGCACTAAACAAAGCGGTTGCTTGATGAACAGCTTCGTCTGTCAAAATTAATTAAGCTCATCTACGTGAGTGTTCCGAGTATAACCAGTCTTTAACTAAAGCTCTAACTTTCCCATCACTTAACGCAATTTTAGGTTCTGGTCCGAAGAAATCGACCCTCCCTCCTTATCAAGGGAGTTCGCAATTTCATTTTCTTCCGTCCTCATATGTCCTAGTACCCAACTGAATGTTACCTTGTTCTGTAGGGCACACTTATCGAGCGTCCGGACTGCCTCCAGTCTGGCGTTGATATTCGTCCGCTCCAAACTCCTAATCACCGCCTGGTTATCCAGTGCTATAGGGATTTTAGTATTATGCACCTGATTTCCAATTAGGTGGTCTAGAGCATGTATCAGAGCTGGAAACTCATCCTAATACACGTAATACCTTCGCAGATGAAGTTTGCAGCTCAGGTGTAATTCCTTGGAATACACAACCGTGCCGGCCCTTCCTTGTATCATGCTTGTATCAACGACCTGTATCATGCTTGTATCGACGACCTGAATGCTTGTATCAACGACCCATCCGTGAAGATGCTGATGTCGTGCTTATTGCATATTCATCATGCAACAGACCATTAGCGATTAGCTTATCATACCCGTCGATTATCCTCATCCTACTCATGCGTTCCATCGGCACGCCCACCTCTCTGACATTCTTGTTGACAATGTCGAGAATGCGACATCTAGCTGCGATTACAGGTATATTCAGCGATATCACAGCGATTACAGCTGTGATATTTTTTGAATGCAATATACAGGAAAGGTGTCGTCCAAAGTCAACACGGATGCATTTAGAATTTCTCGGCCCATTAGTCAATCCATTATGAAATAGTCAGTGTTAGTTTTCGTCCACCATACTATAAACGCATAATTTAGAAAATGTTAGAGAAATGGTTTGAGTTTTTAAGTCTAATGATAAGGTAATAGTATTAAAGAAAGGTTAAAAGCAGTTTCGTTTCCTTATCTTAGTGTTTACAAGTTGCGACAAATGTAACGGAGCAAAAACATCACATAAGCAGAGAAACGAGAGGAAAGAATTTAGGACTTTGTCGTGGATTTCGAGGATGTACGATATGGCTCACAGGTAAATATTTGATGTAATACTTTATTCATATTCAAAATTAATAGAATAAATAAACATAATTTTAGAAAAAGTTATCTTGAATTTTTCATATATTTTTTATATAGGTTTTTATAAATTTAATTTATAGTTTATTTTTGTTTTAATTGTGTTATAAATAGATCGTAAATTGCAATGTACAGCTGAAGAAAGGAGACTAAGCTATAATATGAGTACACTCAATTCTGTTTTTACACGGTTTTGGTTTAACACGGTTTGAAAATAAACAAATTTTAAATTTTTTTACACGGTTTTATACCATTTAGCACGATTCAAAATCTTTTGGACTTAAATTTTTTTTGGTTAAATTTAATTTTTGCGAAATATGTTCATATCACAAATTAGGGGGAATTCCCTTTTTGTGGATACAAGAAAATTTACTGGTCAGAGCAATTGTAAATAGCACAAATTTAGGGGAATTCCCTTTTAGTGCACACAATCAAATTTATTTGTGACAGCAACTAGAATGTGTTAATATTTTCTGAACTATGTTTTTTTCTTTAATAACTATGCTTGTGTAAAAACACATTATATATGTGATTTAATAAAATAAACCTGAATAGTTGTTCTTAAAAAATCCTTGTTTTTCACTAATTTCAATAGGTTTTAGAGATAAGGAACCAATCACCTATTTTGCATACGAACAATGTCTTTTTTACACGGGTTTTCCTGGAACTAATTTCCGTGTAAAAACAGAATTGAGTGTACTATACATTATAATTTTAAATTACCGACAGAATGGTTAGATAGATAGATAGATATACACATAAAATATACGGTTCGTTTCGCTGATTTGGGCATAAGTAGTTATTAATGTTATATGTATTATTTATAGGTGTACATCCATAGACTTAATTTGTATTTCAATATTTTATTGTAGGATTCAGTGGAGCTGGTAAAACCTCGATTGCGTTTGAATTAGAAGCATATTTAGTTTCATGTGGTATACCAGCTTATGGCCTCGACGGCGATAACATACGTACAGGACTTAACAAGAACTTGGGATTCACTCCTACAGATCGAGAAGAAAACATTCGGCGTGTCGGAGAGGTTGCAAAGCTGTTTGCGGATGGTGGCGTTGTGGCAATTTGCAGCTTTGTGTCTCCTTTCGCCGATGACCGCGAAATGGCCAGAAAGATTCACAAGGATGCCGAACTGAAGTAATGAACTACTGCAAATATCACTCATATTGATTCATTTAATTTTTGAAAAGATTTTACGAAGTATTTGTAGATACACCGCTTTCCGTTTGTGAAACACGTGATGTTAAAGGACTGTACAAGAAAGCTCGGCAGGGCGTAATTAAAGGATTCACTGGGATTACGCAAGAGTATGAGAGACCCGAACATCCTGAATTAATTGTTAATACTGATGGCTTCACAGTTCGCGAATCTACTCAAAAAGTTATTCAACTTTTGGAAGAGGAGGGTATAATTCCAAAAACACTCTGCAAAATAAATCAGGTTAATAAAATATAAAAACTGTAACTGCAGATTCAATATAAATTATACCTTTTTTAAGGTTGCCGAGCTATTTGTAGATAAATGTTTAAAAGAAACTATGCTTCATGAAGCTAAATCACTTAACAAAATCTCTATATCAGTGATAGAGATGCAGTGGCTTCAAGTATTAGCTGAAGGTTGGGCATTCCCTCTGAAGGGGTTTATGCGCGAAAACGAATATTTGCAGGCTTTACATTTTAACTCAATTATTATCGAAAGTGGAGTATTTCGCCAAAATCAATCAGTGCCAATCGTCTTATCTGTGTCCACTGAAGCAAAGGAGGAACTCGATGGTATGTGTCTTTTTTTTTAAACACAGGAAGAAACAAAACATGGTTTCATTTATCTAATGTAGCCGGATATTTCCGGTTTTCATTCTGTAAACTATTTTTCAATTTCCAAGATTTATATGTAAATTTACTACGAATTGAATTAGTTACAATTATGTTTTGCTTCTAATAAAGATAGGTAAATAGTTTTGATACACTAATATATGTGTAGATTAATAGGAGTCTCTGCTGTGGCATTAACTTTCAATGGCAAGGTCGTCGCCATACTTAGGAAACCAGAATTTTACTATCATCGCAAAGAAGAACGATTGTCGCGACAATTTGGTACTTGCAATCCAAATCATCCCTATTGCAAGGTTTGCTGTTGTATGTTTTGTGATAGGTGATTGCTGACCTAATATTGCCGTTGTATATTTTCACAGATGGTATATGAATCTGGTGATTATTTGGTTGGGGGCGATTTAGATGTATTTGAAAAAATTTATTGGAATGATGGCTTAGATCAATATCGACTTACCCCAAATGAACTGAGACGAAAGTTTGCTGAACGAAACGCAGATGCTGTATTTGCCTTTCAAGTATGTACATTTCATTTGTGAAGTAAATCCTCTAATCCCTCGGAAAATGTTAAACTTTCGATATTACTGAGACAAAAATGTCTCAGATATTAAACTTGTTCTAAAATGTTCTAAAACCTTTAACCATATGTAACGCTAAGAGTTGATGAAATCCCTAACATTTGAACTTATAGCTCCGGAATCCCATTCATAATGGTCACGCTCTACTCATGCAAGATACGAAGCGCCAACTCTTAGACAGGGGATTCAAGAAGCCGCTTTTGTTGCTTCATCCCTTAGGCGGTTGGACAAAAGATGATGATGTTCCTCTTGTAGTAAGAATGGCTCAACATCAAGCAGTGCTGGAATCTGGAATTCTCAGTCATGAGGACACTGTTTTAGCTATATTTCCTTCACCAATGATGTACGCTGGACCAACGGAGGTGCAGTGGCACGCAAAAGCCAGTAAGCTAAATAAACATGCAAATGCGGAAATGCGATGATTTTAATAAATTAGAAACCAATTCAATTCAGGAATGAATGCTGGTGCGAATTTCTATATTGTTGGTCGTGATCCTGCTGGTATATGCCATCCAGACAAAGAAATGTACCCTGATGGAAATCTGTATGATGCTACACATGGTGCACGAGTTTTGCGTATCGCACAAGGATTGGATAACTTAGAAGTGATTGCATTTAATGATTATAATTATGATTTCACCTAGCTAGTGTCTAATTTCGTTAAACTAGATTTTACCATTCCGTGTCGCTGCTTACGACAAGAAAAACGCGCGCATGTGCTTTTTCGATCCAAAGCGCAAAGAAGACTTTGAATTCATATCTGGAACAAAAATGAGAACACTGGCTAAAACTGGTGTTGATCCCCCTGACGGCTTTATGGAAGCTAAGGCATGGAAAATATTATCAGAGTATTACCAATCTACGTTTAAGTTATAAAATTGGTATAAATAATTTGCAAATTATGGTTTAAAAATATCTTTGTGCTTTAAGCTTATTTATATTTTTGTGATATTTGTTTGCAGTTAATTAACTACATTAATTACAAATTGTTTTATTTAAAAAATTGCATTTAATAATATAGTTATGTGCTTTTAGACATCAATTAGATTTTTTGTAAGTTCATTCGTACTTATTGACAATATTTTTCAATGTAATATTTTTTAATCAATATAATCATGCAATATTTTGAAAATTTTATTGGTAAGTAGAAAATAAAGTCTTTAATTTCTACAAAATTGGTTTTGGCAAACAATTTTTAATAAAGAGAAATTTAAATAAAGCGGCTGGTATACAAGTGTTAACAAAAAGTAGACATTAAATTAAAAAATTGTATTATATTTTAGTTTTTTCAATAACTGCAGAAAATATTAGAAAATTATAATTATATTATAATATATATTATTATAATATAAGTACCCCTAGTTATACACCCATATTAAAATGAACTAAGCACCTCGTCGACTGAATATTACAGCATTCAATTAAGCAAGGAAGCATATATTGTAGATCATTGAGCATTCAATGATTGTGCGCCTTTCAATAATGACAGGCTTTATTGAACAGATATTGTTAAAACTGAATATGTTTCGATACATATCGATTAAACAAAACTTAAACAAGCTCGCTAATTTTTACTGGAAGAAACGATTTTCCATCTAAAGGATGTTAGTGGAATTTTATTACTAACCGAAGATTCGAGAAGCTTTTAAAATTAAAATAATAACTTGATCGATTGGGTTAGGTAACTTCAAATACATTTATTTTCCCTTCTAGATGTCTGTGTGATTCGAAAAATAACAAACAAACCGTCGATACAAGAATTCGATTTTGCGTTTTATTGCGAATTTCTACAAAAAATTTATTAAAATTTTTTTTACCATTTTATAATTGTTATGTTCCAGTTTTTTATAGATTATTGTTGTTGTTTCTTATAATGAATGTATGTGTTCATTAATATTATAATGGGCTTTTCATATAATATTACTTAATATTTAGTAATATAATTTTTAATTTTGTTTCGTTAAAAAAGGAAAGACTATAAACAGATTACCACGTCAAAGTAAACTGCACTTGGATAACCAACTTTCCGTCTTTCTGTGATCTGAAAATTTGAGCTGATGTCCTCCTTTGGGTGGGTTATTGGCTTCCTTAAAATTAAAAAAGAATAATTTCTCCATGCACAAGATTATATCGGGTATTTACCATTCGCTTTTCCATTTTTGCCTTGATGTCGTTTGCTAAAGTTAAGAATGCTTCTTCAACATTAATACTAGCTTTAGCAGAAGTTTCCATGAATTTGATACCATATTCAATTGCTAACTGCTCTCCTCTTTCACGAGATACCTATTTATTAATATTAATTAAATAACAGTTAATGTCAAGCAATATGATAATTACTGATGGAATTAACAATCGTAAGGGAAAAAAAATTAAATTGGATTTAACTTTATATAAAATATGTGCACTAAAGAAGCTAAGGAAAACACAAAACCCAAAACTAAAAAGTGTCCAGTGGTAAATGTTCCAAGTTAAAAATGTAATTGAAAAAAAAACTCGGACTCTTAGATTGAACAATTATTCTTTGGGGAGAAATTAAAGATCACACCGTCGTTTTGGGCAGTGCAATCCTTTTTGGGGGATTGTCTCTGGGGTTGTCACAGCTCCAATATAGCATCTTCTGTTTCTTCACATATCCATCGATATGAAAATGTGCTTCATCTGTAAACAATATGTTTCCAAGAGTTCGTGCTATTCAGAAACGTTCCAAAATTGTTCTTGCGAAGGTTTCACGTAAAAAATGGTAATTTTCTTTCAGAGTTTGCAAAATTAGGGTTTTGAAATTCCATAACCAGATAAGTTGCTTGATCGGTCCATTATTTACGCGGGGAATATTAAAATTAGTACACAAACTGCGACGCACACGAGCCAGTGAATCACCGCACTTCAAATATTGCTCGACAGCGAACGCGCGATGAGCCGCCGACCAGTGACTCATGGTGACTGACGAATCCGCAACTCACACACGCAGTCACTCTTTACGATGGGCAAACAACAAAATTTAATATATTGAAAACAATAGAAAATAAAAATATAGTACAGAAACCATAATAGAAAAAATACTGGACAATTCAATTCATTAAATCTGAAATCGTTTTATTATTTTACTTTCGGTCGAAGTTATGACTTTATCTACTTTAAAGGATTTAATTAAAGGGTTAAAGGCTAAGCCACCAAAATTTAAGATGTCTTACTTTGTATATGGTACATATGTATATTATATTTCTTAGATTTTTTAGTATTTCTTGAAATATGTTTTAATTAAAGAATAAAACTGCCGTTCTCACCTGTCGCTTTTCGTTCAATTCACATTTGTTGCCCAATAACATTTTCTCAACGTCCGCTGATGCATTTTCTTCAATATTACGTATCCAATTTTTTATATTTTCAAATGACTTTTCCTGGGTGATATCGTAAACCAACATTATTCCCATTGCACCTCTATAGTAGGCAGTAGTTATGGTTCTAAATCGTTCTTGTCCAGCAGTATCCCTTTAAACATTTATTAAAATTAGTAATAACATTTTTCATATATTATTTTATATATTTCTTATTTTTTTTTTATATTTAACAAATATATTAAAATATATTAATATTTCGACTTATTTGGTCGAATTCCTGAAAAAACTATGCGGGATTATTTGTTTATATGTTAGTTAAAAGTATTTATGCATAATATTGTTGAATATAATAATTTTGTTATTTCTAATTAATCGAAATTGGCGTATTCACAGCAACACATAAAAAACGACAGTCGAGCTCTTCTCAGGAATAACTAAAAACTCTATTAAAATATAAACAGACTATGTATATAGAGAATATCGCGCATTTGTTAGTCTCTCTCGTCGAAAAATTATAACTAATGAATAAGAGATATCCTTCTAGAATTACAAAGAGAGAGAGAAAGCGAGAGAGAGAGAGCACGACTTTGAAGATTTGTATATATCTTCGTATATTGTATTAGGACGTTGGGCGATGTGTAACCCATAAACATGCTATAGTATAATGTTTAATCCATATGCACAAACCACCTCCTTTACTTTAGCTAAATAATTCGCATTTTTCGGACTAGAATAAATTTTAAATATATTCAAGTAACATGTGTAATTAAATTTAAATGCAACTAACTATTTTCTTTTGTAGATTAATATTAATTAATTAATAGCTTACCAAATTTGCAATTTAATTTTCTTTCCATCGAGTTCAATTGTTCTGATTTTGAAATCAATTCCTGTAAACAAAGGGAAGTAAACTTATTAGTATTGAAAATATTAATGACACCATTATTATGAAAGTGATTGTTTCGAAATATGTAAAGGTTTGAATTTGAACAAATTATAAAATATATTTTTGTTATATATAGTACTAAAATAGTTTAAGGAATATTTACTTTTTAAAATAAGAATTAATTCAAGCAATATTGATAACAATGTAGGTATATGAAAGATTAACTTAACAGTGAAAATTTAGTACCATAGTGTTCAATTAACACGAAGTGCATTTTTGTGGATTGAGTTTCATAGATTTATTCATTTATTTACTTGTATGAATTATACCCAGATACAGAATAAGAAATTAGGTACAATAAACCATTTTACCAGGCGTAATCTAGTTGACACGGGGAAGAAAGTGATTTATGAGGTACAAGCTCCTCAGGTACCCGTATACCCTACTAAAAATAAGAATGCTCAGGATTTTCATCACTCGATTATATAGAATAGCCATCATGTTGAATCATAGCTAACTTTTTACTATGAGATCCTTGGTAAGCAACCATAGTTTATGTTTTATTTGTATTTAGAATGTGGCTTAACTGTGTCCTTAATGTCCTAACCATTCGCAAATATACATACATATGTATAGGGGTCAAACGAATGGCACGGTTAATTGCTTGGTTAATTGGATTAGATCTCCAGTCCACCTGGAGAATTTACCAAAGGTAAGGTCAAGTGGTAGGGCAGGACATGTCATATTTCTTAAAGTTCCTTTTTGTTATTCTTGGTCTAGATATCCTTGGCAGAACTTGGACGAATATTTCGAATGATAATCTTGCATCAAGATGAATGCACGTATTAATTGCAAGCCAGATGGTATAGTGTGTTCTCCTAAAGTGAATACAGACAGTATTCTCCTTATTCATAATTCCCTTGATACGGATAAGGTCTCCAATGGCAGTAGAAGAGAAACATGCCGAGACCTTTACAGAACGACCATCCCATGCTTTAGTGTTGAAATTACACATTTTGATTCATCTGTCTATAAAATTTTCGACCACTGAGTTTCTTTCAAAAAACTTGTTTCATTTGTTCATTCTTAGTGTTTCCTTTCCCAATCTAGCCGTTTAATTTTATTTTGAGGTCGCAGCAAAGGTTTTCGTAAGAGAGTCAAGCAGCTATTAAGGCACTAGCATCCTATGAGAGCTTATCAAGACTGGTATGGGAATGTCTAGGAAAACTAAATAGGATAGGCAGAGTAAATAAGTTGAAAAGCTTTGGGTTACCGGATACGCGGGGATAGTAGGTACCCTGCAGAAAAAATGCAAACTAGTTCGCAATAATAAGTAGTTCGCCACTAGAGAAAACGTAGTTGTCGCCGAACTAGTGCAAAGGGAATGCAGAAGCTCACCAATTTCATTATCAACGACGACGAAAATCGTTGTAATGTTCCCTTTAAAATTGCGGTATTTTTAAAGCTTCCTCGAAACGAGTTTTGTTTTATTTCATGTGTTCAGTGTTTGCTGCGAAATTGAAGTACAAAGTGGTGCATAATTTTGAAAGCCAACTTCATTCGAACTCATTGGAAAAAAGTAAGTAAAACAACGTGAAAATATTTATAATAATTAATTATAAGAAAAAATATTATATTAATTAGATCAACAAGATGAAATCTGTGTTAAATGCTAATATCTGCATAAATCTAAAATATGTTTTCGACTATGAAATTGCCTTAAATTATAACCTGAATGGAACGCATGGCAAGAAGCGTTTAAAGGATTTCAAGAACCTGTACGATGTCATCATAGGTACTAATTATCTATCTTTCTATCTATTTGTATATATAGTTTTTATATGTATATTAATTTCAGATGATCTCCGGAAAAACTCTTTAGGAAAGCGTTGCAGTTAATGAAAAAAGGCACTTTATATTGAAAATATTCAATAATTCGTTTTGAAATATAATGAATATCTGTATGTATACTAAAATATAATAAAAATTGTGAAATGTTAAACTAACAGCAAATTTTTTAGATTTAAATAAATTTATACAATACTAGTATATAAGCCTGACTTCGCCAGGAAGTTATTATTTTTTATTTAGTTCGTAAAAAAAACTGCGAAGTCTTTTGGAGTTTCTCACCTTACACGTTTTTGGTTTATTTATTTTGGAGCATCAAAAGTAAAAAATTAATCGCAATTAATATCGATTGTTTGTATTTGATTCAAATATTCTTTATGGAGCGAATATTTCTTTAAAATCAATATTTTTTGTGATAACCGTCGTCTCCACCAGCGGTCAACCTCCTTTTAAAAAGTTGACCGCGATTCTCGTGGAGGCCACATGTAACGCTATATCGCCTTTCCTCGCACCACGCTCAAGAGGGTTTTGTATAGGTAGGTTTTTCCACTTCCCCCAGGTCCATCTAGGAAAAAGCATTTTGATGATCTGCTAGATGTTTATATTGCATCTATAACTTTATTAAAGCAACACCCTGTTCATCGTCTAAACATTCGATCATATTTTGACGTGTTGCTCTTTGTTTCATTATATCAACTGCTGCTCCGGAATCATAAGGCAAGTCTTGAAGTGGAGTTTTAAGACCGATGTCCGTACAATTTTTACATGTGTCTGCATGTGTTCTACAATGATCCGGATGTCTTCCAGGTAGGTCTGCTGTAAAGTTTATAAGAAACTTGTCCCACAATTTCTGCGGCTCAAGTAGGCCCCCAAAAACACGGATCAAGGCACACAATTCTCTGAGCGCTTTAGGCATGCTGACTTTTACAGCCTCAGCCAGTGTGGCTTCCCAAACCGAATCGTCTTCTAAGATACCCAACTCCTTGTATGCCGTTTTGAATGTGACCCCGTGCATACTTCTAAGGTTCTCAAAACTGATTTCTCCTGTCACATGTAATAGAAGTAGTCTTAGATAATATCGCTCACCTTCCGATATACTCACTGTGTACATTCGTGCTATGACTCTATCACTGTCTGTTTTTCTCTCTACCCAATATCTAATGTTCCTTTTCTAAACAACTAAACACAACACCACAAAAAATAGTCACAAACAAAACAAACTTAATAAAATTAAACTATTATGAAAAATTATTAATTTTTTAAATTATTACATTATTGAATTTTTAAATTATTAAATTTTTAAATTATTAAATTTTTGAATTACAAAATTTTTCAAAATAAAATCTGACAAATTAATCAGCACAATCTAGGAAAAAAAAATACAAATTTCCTCCCAATCGGATTCTTTGCAAAAAAATGGCGAAGCCGTTTGGATTTTTGAAATTTGCGATTTTTCTCATCAACATTAGATGCCTAGGAACATCTGTGAAAAATTTTAGGATTCTAAGTGATGTGGAAGTCCAAACAAAAGTCCCGGACATATTTTGCTAACAGAAACGCATAGGAATTTTATATATATAGATAATGTAGTAAACAAATATATGCCCTAGTTCGGGAGGGTACTAGTTACTACAATGGTTCAAAAAGGAATGAGTTTCACTAGTTTAAATTTAACTAGTTCAGGAACTAGTGCATAGGTAATGCAGAAGTGGTTAATTGCTACCTCCAATGACATCTCCATTGAAAATTCGCCAGTTCTCGCCACGTAAAGTAGATTACAGACGAACTAGTAGTGACCCGCAGAAACTAGTGAAATGGATAGTTCTGTACTAGTGGATTTTGCTGCAGGGTAACGAGCCGGCTAGGAAAGGTGCATGCATCCCATTTGTAGGGCCGAGCCATACTGTGGTAGTGGCCCACATACTTTACATTCACGGAGAAGAGCATAAGGCAGGGTGTAGCCGGAATATATGCCTATTGAAACATCACTCTCGAGATCAGACAGGCGATTGAACGCTTTGTTAAAGTCGAGAGCAATTCCGAAAGAAAGAAGACGATTATCCACGTTCTGACTAATTTAATCAGTTATGTCCAACAGGGCGGCGGTAGTGCTAAATTTTTCAGAAGTGCGTTGAACATGGATAGTATCCACCGAATACAAAGAAAATCAACGTAATAAACTTTAGATGTATATCATCAAGTCCCACATTAGATTGGAATATCTTACTCTTAGGGCCATATTTCAAGAGTCAGACGATTTCGGTGAGTGTCTTATGTGCTTTTCTCGATCACAAAAACAAGGACATTACAAAATGTTAATTTCGACAAAAAAACAAGAAAGTCACCGACATTACCTACGTCGTGAATCTTGGAATACGGTCCTTAATTTAAAAGCTGTTAACTACAACTAATATGTATGTACACATATGCGTAATTAAAATTATAATTAGTGACATCTTATAGGCATTTAAAATCTATTTATGCCTTAAAAAAGGTGTGGAGAAATTGCTATACATATGTATATACGTGGACAATAATGTGTGAATTACTAAACACATCTGTATATTTCCACAAAAATGGAATTTAACAAAATTATATCAGTGCAGACACCAATTGAAAACAATACATTTTGCTTTGATAGTACGACTTCATCTGAAGCTTACCAATTGTAGAAATGAATGTCGTGTTAAAAGCATCCTCCGAGAACCTAAACAAGATACAGGTCTTGCCCACTCCAGAATCCCCAATTAGCAAAAGCTTGAAGAGATAGTCGTACGTTTTAGCCATTTTTAATTAAACGCTGCTTTTAATATAATACTGCACAATCACCAACTTTGCAGAAAAAATTTTAGACGATGAATTCACTTTCTTTTTATTGAAAATAATATATTGGCGAGAGAAAACAAAAACGTAGACATAAAATGGCGAACACAATTATTAGTCGTCAAATGCTATAGAACCGAACAGCATTATTTTGATGAAAAAATTTCACATCATAGTTTTACTATTTAAAAACAATAACCATTTACTTAATACTTATTTTATATATCAATGGTTTAAAATTCGTCTGCAAATGATGATATCTTTCTATGTCGCATCAATATAATTAGCAAGAAAAAAGTTGGTAGTGTTCAACGTGATTTAAGCCAATATGGACAGCTGTTAAAGATTGCCAACCCATCGCATTTTAAATATAGCATTACAAAAGTAGTTCTTCGGTTGTAGTAATCTGATTGACTTAATATCCTTAAGCCGCATTCAAAACAGACGAAACGAATGAGTAGGAATACGGCCGTAAAATAAGAATTGTGGAAGACTGCCCAAAATAAATATATAGGTAACTGATCGAATTTGCACGAAAGATTGTGACGAACGTAGGGCTCCGTCAGAAACTACAGCTTACGGATCTACTCAATCTCAGCTGTTCTTGTTCGATATTTTGTATACGAAATTTACTCGTATGCTTACGTCGCGTTTTTAGCAATAGACGAAACAATTGTCTATTTTGGTTCAGGCTTCAACCAAAATAGGACGAATTTGGACGTAGGGCCGTGGAGCAACGTTACCGAGCATACTCGGCAAATAGGATTTTTTGTTGTTGGGGTTTTGTGTATATTCCATTCTCTCTTTTAAACACAAAACAAGAACAAAAAAGGTTGAAGAGTAAAATTTCCACCGAGTACGCTCGTTAGCGTAACCACAGTCAAAGGAACTCATCGAACAGCCTTAACCAAAATAGACGACTGTAGACGTAACGACTGAGTACGAATACGTGCGTAAAAAATGAAATTGTGAAGGACTTCTCAAACTGAGTACACGTAACTGATCAAATTTGAACTAAACATTCCGTAAGAATCGTACGTATCATCAGCTACTCGTCATCAGCTGTTCTTGTTCCATGTTTTCTATGTATATTGCGTAGCAATAGACGAAACAAATGAGGACGTTCGATGAGTTCCTTACGTCTGCATTGGTCCATTTTCGGTAACTCTAACGTCTTCATTCTGTTCATCTATTTTAACACATTGACCGAAATGCTACCATAGCAAATGAGTTATTTCGTATAAAAACATTTAAAAGCAACACACGGCTTTTACTCTTTTTTTTCAAACAAGTCCTTACCAGTTTTTCGCTAATTAAAAATATGAGTGATAATTTTTATAAATTTTTTATATTAAAAAGCGATGATACTAAATGCAGTCAGTGTACATTTTGCCTATGTACGTAGAAATAATTTGTTCAAAGTACATTTTCTTTCATGCTAGTGCAACCTTGTTAGATTGACTTGTTTTGAAAATAAGGATTATATTACAAATTTATCTTTTAAATTAGCATTCTAGTTGAAGAAGTTCATAGTCGTTTGTGTAATACTGGTGTGTCGAAGAGAATTATGTGACGATGAATTGCAAAGAATAATAATTTCAATGATTATTGATTGTGCATTTTTATAAATAATGGGTGCTAAAGAATCTAAACAATCTTGCATAAGCTATGAAGATGCTATCAAAAGAGGTTGGCCATTTAGCTTATGAAGTCCCTGAGGAATAAAGTTATAAATTTTGCCAAGCGATGTTTGCAAAATACCATGTTTTCCTTTCCTAGATTACATATCTTGTATAATAATTTTTTAATGTTGAGGTACTTTTTTAAAGAATTTGAAACTACAATTTCCTCCATCATTCTTTAGAATCACATACTTTACTGCATTAAAGTGCATTGAAAGAGATAATATTAATACCCATTATAAATAGGAAATTCGTTTTTTTTAGAGAAATGAATGTGTTGTATAAATTGTTTTATTCTACGTCTTCTTCAACGTCTCACGAGTAACGGAAATTAATATTTTATAAGAATTTAACTTAAGTACATCATCATTTTAAATATATCTTCGAAAACATTTATTTGACCTTAAACTAGAGTTAGTGGTCTATTGGTCGTTAAAATTTTTGAACATCCTATATACAATTTATCTCATATACAAAATATAACATCCTCATTTTTTAATGCAATTGGTTTTAATTAAAATTATTAAAAATAACATCTAAGAAGCCAAAGATTAGTATTCTGTTTAGTTGAAATTAATTCATATATAGTACAAGGAACTTGTGAAAATGAAGCGTCAGAAAACAAATAGTCCAAAGAATAGTAAAAAATTTCACATTCTGCAATAACTCTATTTTATATTTATTTGTACAATTTCATATAATAGTTTCAGATATAGAAATACGAAGGATAAGGGATGCTTTTAAAAAGTCTGCTGGCGTTGGAAAAGTATATTTGAGTCAAAAGGCTTTCTGTAAAGATGTTTTGTGTGAAAGTGTTCCTCCAAATATTGCCCAGCTATTATTCAGTGCTTGTGGAGGTTCCGCAAGAGGAATTTCTTTCAGAGATTTGCTCTGTGGTTTAGTGTTGTTTTCCAAAGGCACTGAAGAAGAAAAAATTCGGTAAGTTATAAACTTAACTTATAAAAAAGTATAGTAATTAATGCAATAAATATATATTTTAGATTCTTGTGGAATCTTTACTGTAATGATGCTGGTACCTACATTAATAAATCGGAGTTCACTAGAGCTAGTTGCAGTGGTTCTCACGATGCGGTTGTTTTATTTGATCAGTTTGACAGAGCAAACTTTGAGCAGTTTCGAGACTGGATAAAGGATAATACGAAATCAATGGTCCTGTCTAAATGGCTGCTTTTAGATGCTTGCATACATTTAACATCGGATTTGGACACCCCAACTTTTTATCAAAGTTTGGCTGGAGTGACACATTTGGAGGAAAAGGTATGACGTTTAATATTTAATTATATAATTTAATATTCTACGTATATGTAAAGGATATTGGAGATTTAGAAAAAGAATTTTGGCAGCTTAAGAACACATCCTCCTCCGGACAATTAGATTTAGAGCTATTGGGACCATTAATAAGCCCGCCGATACCAAAGAACGCATTAAAAGGATTGTTTCACGCATTTGATGAAAATCGTGATGGTCACATTGACTTTAAAGAGCTCTGCTGTGGGGTGAGTGCAGCATGTAGAGGTCCTATCGTTGAAAGAACACGTTGTAAGTTACAGAGCACTTCCGTGTTGCGCAAATTTTTAGCAATTAATTTTAGTTTGCTTTAAAATATTTGATATTGATCGTGATGGTATATTGTGTCATAAGGAAACCACACACTTATGTAATGTTCTGCTGTTTGTGGCAAAAGAAAATAGAAACTCAGTGGAATATAACGATCTAAACAGGGATGAGATTATCAACGACTTACTGAGGTTTACTAAAGGGAAGTGCAATCAAACGGCAAATCGATCAGAATTGGTAAATTTAAACCCTTCAATTATAACAACAGTAAACAAAAACATTAGTTAAAATAAGTTAGTATTAATATTATTGAATTATTTTATGATAAAGTATGTATTGTAATGAATTAATATATCAGAAATCTAATTTAATAGTCCACCAACATATCACACATTAGATATTATACTGTGAAGTATATTTTAGTGCCATCTTTCACAATATTGTTATACAAAACAAAATAAAATATATTCGATTTTAAGTTGTTAATTTTGTTTTGCTTATTTTATATTAACAAGATTAAATATGAAGTTATATAATAATAGTTATTTGTGCATACATATTGAAACTAATTTCACATATATGTACAAACATTTGTCCCTGATTTTTAGTTTTAATAAATAAATTTATATTTTCAGAAATTTACTGCTGAAAATATTTGTTTAACTCCAGAAGATTTTATGTTGTGGAGCGTAGAGAGTAATTTAAAACTAGTTCAACCATTTCTCGATCTAGTTTTTGAAGTGTGTCACATTGTTTTTGGCCTCTGGCCACAATGTAGGCATCTGGAATATGATATTGGTAAGAAATTGTTGTTTCAAGTGTACAAAAATAATTCTATGCCATTCACTTAGTTAGAGGTTGGCTTATACGAGAAGAGAAACGTCAATATCGTGTTGGACAATTCTGGTACTTAATCTCTCATGATTGGTGGATAACTTGGCTGCAATACACTCAGAGCAACGTCGCAAGTTGTGAATATTGCAAAACTACTTATAGTCAAAGACTTTGTAATGTTGGAGAAGTTGATGAAGCAATTGTATGTGATGAAAGTTTTAACTCAGATTCGTTAGAAAACCTTGGGGATACCAGTCAAGCAACAGATTCACACAGTTTAGGTAATATTATTTCGAATTACTATGAATATACGTATATGTATATTATTAATAGTGTGAACCCAATTTATCGTTTCTGCTCAGGAAATCCAAAAACTTTTCCAAAGGTTTAAAAAAAACGTTCCTTATGTTATATTTTCGCGTTTTTTTTCGGATTAAAAAAAATGTTGTTCAACTTTGAGTTTAAAGAATTTTATAATTTTCCCGAAAAAGGACATGGAACATGCACTTGATACGTTATTTTGAATTTTGGTTATAGCTTGGTTATTTCGATAGCAGAATTTAAAATTTTGTACTATGATGAAATTAATATGTAATATGATGAAAACTCAATTTTGAATTTTTTATCATACGTTGTTTTGCATTTTAGGTGACGATATATTGTTATATATAAAATAATTATTATGTATTACAGGCCCAACATGTAGTGTATTTTCAAATGGTCGTGGTTCGAATCTTAAACCAGGCCCCATCGATAACTCTAATCTTATCACCAATTTGCCATATAAGAATGTAAGAATATTAACTGGCGAAGGAGGGCATCTAAAACGAAATACCCCTTTAGTACAAAACCATGATTTTGAGCTTGTTCCAAAATCCTTATGGAAAGCCTTAAATCGATGGTACGGCGATAATTTATCATTGCCAAGACAAGTAAGTCCAAAGTTGCCTGCAATATTTGAATGGTCAAGTTATTGCATGCAATTCTTTCAAGGTCATTCAGCCACCCAATTCTGCAGATGTCGAGTTAGAATTGTACCCTTTAAATTTGCGCATTTTACTACACCAGTCTCCAAATAATTTAGCCTTAAACAATTGGAATTCAGTTTCAGGTAATATAGTTTTCAAGTGTATCCCTTCATTCCTAAGTATTTTAAAGCTACAGCTGGTTATGGTGCAATTTCATCTGGAGGCTACGCTGCGATATCAACAGGAAGTATGTTACAACTACCAAAACGATATTTGGCCTATACTGCTGCTTTTAGTCGATTGGCGACTGTACTACAAATTGCAACCTTTTTGTGTGAACAACTGTGTTTGAAGTTTGAAGACATTCGGCTGTGGCATATTCCGGTTGGTTTAGAAAATACTGCAATACTTTTAGAAGAAGAACATCGAACGCTTACGGAACTCCTAATAAAAGATAATGATCAAATTTTGTTAGAAATACGTAATAAAGATTTGACATGGCCGGAAGAATTAGGATCTCTTGTGTCATCTCAAAGTACATCAGCCGACCGAAGACTCACTTGCTCGTCAGTTCAAACGGTTCGTGCACCAGGCGCCACAGGGTTACATAACCTTGGCAATACATGTTTTATGAATGCAGCACTCCAGGTCCTCTTTAACACGCAACCTTTAGCTAAATACTTTCATAGAAATATGCATCTATTTGAATTGAACATGCATAATAAGTTGGGCACCAAGGGCCAGTTGGCAATTTATTATGGCGAACTTCTAAAAGAGGTAGGAACTCTTCGATTACGTTACACATTTTTAATGAGAACTAAATTAATAGATCTGGATAGCAAATGCACGCTCAGTTGCTCCTCTTAAATTACGATTTTGTGTAACAAAACATGCACCGCAGTTTTCTGGAGGTGGACAGCATGATTCACAGGAACTTCTTGAGTGGATCCTAGACGCGCTACATGAAGACCTAAATAGGGTTACTGAGAAACCTTACAGAGAGCTGCAAGACTCGAATGGGCGACCGGATAAAGAAGTAGCTGCTGAAGCGTGGTCCCAACATCAGGCACGCAATCAATCTATAATTATAGACTTATTTTACGGTCAACTAAAATCAAAAGTTAGATGCTTATGCTGCGGCAATGAATCAGTGCGTTTTGACCCATTTAGTTTGTTGAGCTTGCCACTGCCTGTAGAAAATTTTATTTACTTTGAAATATTGGGTATTATTAGTTTCATATATTGTAGCTTTAATAATAATGTTATTACTTGCTTATAGTTATTCTTCTTAATGGATCGGTTCCAACCAAGTACGGTCTGAGGCTTAATTCTGAATCGAGTTATTTACACTTGAAGCATGTGCTTTCCTCATTGTGTTTCTTAAAGCCGAAACACATGATTGTATGTGAGGTGTCGAATTCGCAGATCATTGAGATTCTTCACGATGATCAAAAGATAAAAGCTTCGTCTGCCAAACATCTTTACGTATATCAACTACCAGAAGGATCCGATGATCACTCACAACCAAATTCGACGATGGGAGTGAATATTCTAAATAGTCTTGAAGATATTCAACGGAAAACTGGTCTGCAATCATTATACAATTCTTTTAACCTTTTAAATAATATATAATTTAAAATTGTAGCTACTAATTTGGAACAAAAAACTGCCTCAGGAATATGTAGTGAAACAAATGTTATTCAGTATACGGATGATGAAATACTTGCACAATCTTTACCGCTTCGAAATGATATGCAAAACGATCACAATGTAGTAGATGAAACCTATAACGAAGTAAGAACGAAGGTAAGGCGGTGCTTAGGAAACACTTTGTGCATGCCCCAGAGTATTTTTTGCTTTAAGGTATGATTCTAGACATTTATATATGTAATTAATATGTAAATACAATAATACAGTAGGAAATAATAATAATATTTTCTAGAGCCTGGCACCTCATTGATGTAGTCCAGGGACTCATACTAATATCTCATTTTTGTTCTAGTTACTATATCACCTGTTTGTTCTTACTTTTATCAATTCCATGGTCCACCAGAAATAACGTTTCCCGAAAGGAAGACTAAGAGGACAAATGTTAAATGAAACCTCTCAAGGAATAGATTGAAATGTTTCCTTCAATATTAGCTGCTTTATATACGCTTCAAAAATATATTACTCCTCAGTTATGTTCCTTTTAATAGATTTATGTACATATATGTTATGTTATGTGTTGTACAAATTTATAGAATCTATTTTTGAATTATTTAGTTGAAGATTCTAGCCACTTGTTATTTAATTATTAAATTAAATTTTAAACTTTAAACAATAGCAAACAGCAGAAATGAGCACAAGCTCTAACAAAGCCAGCGACGGATTTAAAGGGCGGGATCAATCGTCGAAGTCATTCCATGCTGACCATAATAGGTCCTTAGATCAAGTGCAATATACAAATGATTGTGGAGCAAATATAAGTGGGAAAACCTACTCTTGTGACTTACCTCAAGAAAAACCAGTTACCGACTCAATAACCAAAGATATTAGGGATGTAGAAGATGCAAAGTATTACTACCATGATGCAGAAAGTGATGCGTGCATTAATAGAGGCAAATTAAATGACAATAGCAGTTTATTATGCTCGCGCATGTCATCACAAGGATGCAAATTCGGAAACTATTTCATAGCTGTTCACAGACAAATTACCCGACAAGATACATATTTTTTGTCCTATCATAAGACACGACCAAGCTTATTTGGTGTTCCTCTTCTAATTCCAAACTGTGCAGAGGGTACACAAAAGGATTTATATTGCGCCGTCTGGCTCCAGGTTAGTCGTTTGTTGAGTCCTTTACCTATTGCAAAGGATCAATCAAACCACGCTGCAGATTGGTAAGTAATTACTAATTGATTAACTACACAAAATATGTTATAAATCCGCATTTTTGTTTTGCTTAAATATGTATATGAAATGTGAAAATAGTAGTTAAAGAAAATAACAGATAATTTAGATCTCTTATCCACATAACTTGTATTTTCACCATATTTTTTGGTATATTATTCCAAGAAATAAATCTTTAAATATAAGTATTTTTAATACAACTATGTATTATTTATTATATTATTACTTATTTGTGATCTCACAAAGGAATTAATCAACCGGTTTTGTTTTTCAGTACAGTACTATACACTTTTAAAGGTTTTATCTAATGTTGGCATCTATTATATATACAATTGGTTTTATTGATCGAAAGTTTTCTTTGATAATTATATTAAACTTGTATCGAAAAACGAAATTTTCCATTTATAGCGTAGCGTAACTTAAAAGCTTCAAACCCTTCCAAATTCAGTATATGCATATCGTATCGGCTAAAACTATAGATCCGAATATAGACATACGAGTAATCGTACATATACCACTATGATTTTTAAATAGTATCCAGTTAATCAATCGAATTAAAACCAAATTTCACGATAAAATCAGAAATTATCGTAATTATAACAAAATGAAAATGTATATGTATTGTAAAAGCCGTGTTATACCGTGTTGTTAATAAGCTAAATTGTATTACAGTATATGTAATAACAATATTGTATCATCCTATTTTGTGAAACTTCAAGTTTTTGTAAGATCGCATATTTAATTAATCTAAAAGTTCAATTAAAAACTCCTCCATTTATCTTTAGTGATGACAGTCTCGGGTATAATTATCCATTTACATTAAGAGCTGTGAAAAGTGATGGTTTAAATTGTGCCCGTTGTACCTGGTCAAATTTTTGCCGTGGCTGCGAAATTCAATGTAATAATGATTTCCTATTTGAAACCTTCGATCTGTCTGGAAATCGAAACGCAAGTAAGTTTGTTAAGAATTGTTCGCATTACGCCACAACGACACTAATAAATTTTTGGAATTTAGGCACGCAAGAACAATCACATGGTAACTACATGGACATAACTATTGCCATTGACTGGGATCCGACGGCTTTACATTTGCGTTATCAGAGCACTTTGGAACGCGTAAGTTTAGTAATATTTACTACTACTATTTATTAACAAGCCATTAATAACATATTTAAATTTTATCATATATTTCATACTTAATTTACATATTTAATTTGTTATAATTGTAATTGCATTTTGTATCATAAACATTATTTTCAGCCGTATAATTCTACATAAATTATTTAAATTTATAGCTTTGGATTGCGCATGAGACTTTGGAAATATGTCGGAAAAAGCAAACAGAACCAATTGATTTGGATTACTGCCTCCAAGCATTCACTTCAGAAGAAGAGTTAGAGCAGTGGTACCATTGCAGTCATTGTGGGGGTAATAAGCCTGCTACAAAAAAATTACAAATATGGAAACTACCCCCGATATTAGTAAGCACTTACATACCTCAATTAAGCATGCAAGCAATGTTTTTTAAAATTATTTTAAATTTCAATCTTTAGATAATTCATTTGAAGCGTTTTAATTGCGTTAATGGAAAATGGGTGAAATCCCAAAAAGTCGTGCATTTTCCATTTAATAGCTTTGACCCGACGCCATACTTAGCTTCCTTACCACAACAAACCATTGTTCGTTATAAAGAATTAATTGGGACAAAGGATGTGTTTCAACCTGGCAACAAATGTCAAGCACAGGTTAAAGTTGTGGATGAATCGAAAATAATAATGGAACAACTGATCACTGAAAGTGAACCAGTTATCAATACAAGTTCACTACACAATGCTGGGTCGATCAACAGGTCGAAATCATTCACTAATTTATCAGGGACTGAGAGTAACTGTAACAATATCGTAAGCCTTAATGCAACAAATGATGGTAACTGCAAACGCAATGAAAGAAATATGCACCATGAAACTAAATGTATTGAAGAAGTATTGGGGAATAATTCCCCAGTTCCACCGAGTTTACATCGAGATTTTCACGATTTTCACCAACATAAACTGAAAAACCCGAACGATTATTGTGATCCCAAATACAAATTGTATGCAGTTGTTGTAAGTAGAATATTACCCATGTGTGTATAATTTATTTATATATTTAGGCATGAAGATTATCAATTTTGATGATCATGAAATGAGTTTGAAAAAATATTGGCTTAAATGTGAGCAAAAAGTAGAGACTATTATTTAATATACAAATATGTATATTGAGTATCGGTGGTTTATTTGTGAATACAAAAGAATATTAAATAGCTTAAGAACAACGACATTTCTTGTTCTCCCACTCTTCACTGTATTAATATACCGAATAGTAAATTACAGTTGGTACAGAAATAGACATATATACATATATTATGTATTTTACTATATTATGTACTTTTCATTCCATTCATTCCACCCATTGCATGGGTAAGGTGTGAGACTATGTATTCACCTGATCTGTCACTTACCACGCCATCGTTGGAGCTCGAGGGTAGGGGATGGGAATCAGCTTCAGAAGACTTTATAACGAAAGCTCTGTCAAGTATGACAGCTGTCTAAAAAAACCCGTCCCCACAGCTTTGGAACTGAGACCTGCCAGCGAAATACATTGGCAGATCAATTGGCAAATCATCGACCTCCACAACATCTCCACAGCATATACAGTTATTGGCGTTGGCACATCTTGCCATCATGTGACCGATGGCGCAGTACCCTGATCTCACCCCTCCCTCCCCCCTCAATAATACTCAGCTGCTCCCTCATCGATGTGGGACGTACATTTCAGAGTCACGCTTGATTTCACCTCAAGCGATGTACGATGCTAAGACCCTTAGCGCAGCTTGACGTCCACAAAGAAGTTGACAATCCAATTTGATGTTTTTTCAGAACAGAATTTGCTGCCCGTTCAATTGCAAGTATTTCTGCCTGAAACAGACTGTGGGTCCAACTATTAATATTTTTTTACCCTGCACCCAAAGGGATAAGATATACTGCATTCACCTTATTCTCCTGTTTCTAACGCTTTAAAAGAGCCCGAGAGAGATATAGATAAGTATGCAAATTCTTACTCCAATTTAGCTAAGACTCAATTTAGCCTTGTCTGCCCGTCTTCCTATGGAACTCACGATTACAGGAGAACGCATTACAGGGTTATCCTCATCAATCAATCTTCATCAATATTTTTTTTCATGTAGAGCTCTTTGATATCGAAAATCGGACCACTGTCACGCCTACTTTTTAAGCAAATATTAATGTATCCGATTGAGAGATGGATTTTTCAATTAGTAGTCCAATTCTAGCGTTGAAATTCTATTTCCGGATTAAATGTATCAATCGAAATCGGGCCACAAAAAATGGGCGTAAAACGACCACTGAATTCAACTAGTATAAATATATCCTACGGTTTTAGGATATATGTATGACCTTGATTATCTTTTTTGTTTCATACTTTGACCTTTATTACTTGGCAATCGTAATTATAACCGTTTTTGGGTAGGTGTTCACATATAATGTATCGTATATAACAATGCTTAGCCAAATAATACAAAGAAATTTAATGACGAAGTGACTATTAAATGTGCAAAACGAAGCACACTCGCACCATTTCAGTCCAAATAACGTAGATTCAGTTGTTGGAAAACTTGTGATTAATTTTAAATTACTTCTCTTAATCATGATCCATTTTCGTGTATCACATAGACGTGATCTTTTGTATATCATACAGCAGTTTCAGTGTCACGCCGTTAGTATTCAATTTTAATCTAGGCAATAATAATATTCTAGTATTTAATTTAAGCAAAAATTAGACATGTTTCCTACATGAATGTGACTATATATGAAATTCTAATCTCCGGATAAGTCAATTGTTGAAAATTATTACCTTTTTAATTAAGTTTGTATTTTATTGGATTATACTGTGTATCTTATTAGATATTACAATTGTTTTTTCTTGCAGTCACATTCTGGAATGTTAAATGGTGGTCATTACTTTTCCTATGCATCTAATTCATCTGGATCATGGCATTGCTACAATGATAGTTCATGCCGAGAAATACCAACTCAACCTTACATCGATCCCAGTTCTGCTTATTTATTATTCTACGAACGTAAAGGTTTAGATTATGAACCATACTTTCCAAATATTGACGGAAAAACTGTATCACCTGCGGGAGTATCAATTGCTACAGATGATTCTGAAAATGATCTAAAAAAACTATGTGTATTATCATAAAATCTTGTGCCTTTTTTCTTTACAGAACTAAAATAAGTTTACTGTGTAATTGTTATATTTTAACTATAATTCAAAACTTGTATCATATGTAGAATACTCGTATAAAATGGTGTAATGGCTTAACCCTCTTAATAATAGTTTTAAATTAAAACAAGTATTGTTACAACGCCAATTAATGAATTGAAGAATCCGTACACTAAATATTAAAAAATCGAAAGCAGTCAATTTAATTGCGTCGCAATTTCATACCTTCAGTGTAATTTGAAATCGCGATATGGTATATAATGTATATGTATAATAATCTGGATACTTTAATCAGTTGTAATAGATATATTTTTGTGTTTATTTTTTGTTGTTTTATTCAGTTGTTGCATTATCATACAATTTTACATTATAGGATATACACTCATACCCCGGCTTGCGTCGTTTCGAAGTTGCGTCTTTTTAAAATTTCCGTGATTTCTTTGTTGCATCGTTTTTGCTGCAGTTTGCGTCGCATTGCTTCGAAGTTGCGTCGTTAGTGCATCGATTTGCGTCGTTAATAAATGTTTGTATGTACAAAGAAAAAATAGAAAAAGGGGATTTCCCGTCAAAAATTGCAATAGACAAATTTGTATGTGAAAATTGTCTACAAGTTTGTCTTCGTTGGTAGTTTCAAATTACATACATTTGGTGAAGTGAAGTCTAAACTAAATATTTTTCAACAATGAGTCAAAAAAGAAAGCAAATAAGCAAATATTTTCCATTGAAAAATCAAATTTTTTTACTAAAATTATGAGTCTCGGAACGAATGAAATAAAAGTAAATACAAATGTATGGAAAACTATGATTCGGTTTGCGTCGTTTTAGTTTGCGTCTCGTTTTTCCGGTCCCAATTAGCGACGCTAACCGGTGTATGAGTGTAGTTACATTATACGATAATTTCCATTTCAACTTAATGCAGAGATAAATCTTAACATAGATGTAAGTTAATGGATTTAAATTATTTCCCCCACAGAAAAAATCATAATTTTAGTTAAAATTAAATTATTTTATTAAGTTTAAATTCTAAAATATATTTCTACAAATTGGGCATGTTGATTTACTGCTTGTAGTGAACCACTTATACTAAAATGAGAATAGTAAGAATATATATAATCTAAATTCAAGTTACGGCAATATATTTACCAGACAGGGACCATGAAATTTCTTTTTACATGTCTTGCATGTTAATTTTGGTAACTGACAAGTTTCCTGGTGTATAACAGTATAGCAAACATAACACTCTTCAATACCCTCGAATTTTTTATCTAAATTGTTCTTCCATAATGTTAAGCCGTCGAAAATAGATCCATTCTAAAATGTTGGAATGATTAAGAATTGCAAAATATTGAATAACACGTATATAGTGCCTGGTGTGTTAGAAATATTGTAAGTTGCATGCCAGTATTTCGCGAAGATAATCGACCTCCAATTTGTTTTCCAGTCGCCACCTTTACTGGGCCCAACGGATGATTTTGTGCCAATGTTATAACAAGTTCCATTCGTACCTCATCAATGGAATAGACTGCTATCACTTCACGTGTGGAAGTATGTACAGTTACCTTTACAAAATCCAATTAACATTATTAAGCGGTTACAAATACGGTTGTATATCAAGAGTTATAATCAAAATAATATGTAATTAAATAAAATAATTATTAACTTTATTGTTTCCAAAATATTGAAGATCCCTTAATATTGAAATACTTATTACCCCATGACTAATACTCGTCTTTACCGCATTATGTCGGCTCGCAATGACTCAGAAACTCGCATTAATGAGTTGAAAATTCAAAAAACAATTCCGTTGACCAACTGATTTTTAGTAACCACTAACTCGCCCAAACCATTCCCATCCCCATAGAATTTAGAATTTACGACATGAATCCCAAGATAGGAGTGGTATTATTTAGTTACGATAATCCAGTCGCTACGAGAAGACCAACCTAGATACTTCCTAGATTAATTGTACTGTTACGCACCTGCATATTTACATGTTTCTCCTTTTTAGTTCCTATAGCGCCTAATTCCTCGTTGCAAATGATAGGCGATACAAAGTTAGTGGTCAGTTTATCGATAAATGTTTTTTGTCTCCACTGGCATGTGTTATACCACTTCCGTACTACTGCAGGTAATTTTCTAAGCACCTCAGTATATAAATGACAAGCATACTTTTCTACAGCTAATTTTCGATCTGAAAATTTTCATTTCATTATAAATTTTCATAATAAAATAAAAATTGTAAAGATATTGATTTCAATTTGAAGCAAAATATAGAAATATGGCATTAACATTTGATAAAATTCCAAGTGTAATAGAAATTCCATTAAAGGTGGAACCGGAGACAAGCGTAGCCAAAGAATTAGAATCAGCAAAAGTACTAATAGATAAACGTATAATAAAATGCAGCACAATAGAACCATTGTACAAGCAACCAGAGAAGAAGGCAGAGCAATTTTTGTATAGATTCTTTTGTGTCTGTCCAAGATATCAACCCAATTACATGTGCAAACATTCCGGAAACATTGTTATTGACAGAGATATTTTAACTAAAGCAGAGCATTTGTGCTATTTAGCTCAACCACGTGAAAATTATGCAGCGCCTCGTAAACATCCCCATTATTACCAAAAAAAAGTGATTATGTCCAACTGCACAACTCGTATTGAGGAGCTCGCTAAACCAGATATTAAACGCGTTCAGGGAACTATAGAGGATTACTTCAACATCTTGCCAAGAAAACAACGCAAAGGCTTAATGAAACAATTGGAGAGGAAGCCTGAAATCAATGTTACACCAATAGACACAGCTTTAAAGTATATAAATGAAGAACGTCGATTGAAAAGGGTAGCAAATATAATGGAAAAGAGGCGCTGCAAAAGAATAAAGAAAGACATAATTGAAAAACAACGAAAACAGATTAAAAAAATTATTTGTGTCTTATTTGAGGAGATGAAAGATTTTTTGCTGAACGATCAATTTGTTATTGATGAACGTTCAACTCTATGCGCTGTTATATTAGAACAAATTCGCATCTTTACAGGTAAAACTTAAACTGTTACGATAATGTTTTTAAAATGTTATATATCCATATAACATGTTATATATAGATATTATATATAGATATACAATCTGTATTAAGGTATTAGTTATTTATCCGAATTTGTATAACCACTGATGGTACCACTAAATGGTAAATTATGATTACTGTGGTTAATATTACAGATAAGGAATTCTATACAACAAGCAACTTAAGGGAGTACCAACATATATTGGCAAACAACTTAACCGTTTGGATTAACAAGTTCATATCGAATTTGAATATACACGTTGCTGCACAACCTCAACCAACCCCGATTAAGGATGACCGCCAAATGCAGGAATCTTATCTTCCAGTCAATGATTATATTTCATATCCGAATTCATATGAGGAAGAATGTTTGAATGACGATGATGATGATGATGGTTGGGAAAATTACGGTGAAGAAATGATAGAAGAACATCAAAATCTAAACCTACTAGAAGATATAATAAATTAAACAAAAAAAGGTTCATACCTTGAATTTGGTTCCATGTCAGTCCCTTAAATACATCAGTACACATTAACTTCGAATCGTGATTTTTTAAGATTTCAACAGGCATGACTCGGATAAGAAAGAACAAGAATTTCTGAAAATACATCTTTATACTTACATTCTCTTTAATTTCAAAAATATATCTATTCAATGTACTTCTTCATATCGTTTTTCATGTAACCAATTCGTATATACAGATCTCAGCGACATGGGTGAGTTCGCGCAGGCATGAATAATGCAATCCCACAAAAACATATAAGATAGACTTTTATTCCGATCAATAGGCTTAAGTTCATCAACTTCGTTTAATTTGAACCTTTGAAGAATAGGAAATCATTATATTATCACATTCCTTAGATACCATATTGAATATTTACGTGAAATCAGAAAAATATTTATGCACAGAAGTTCCGTAACGTTCAATGTACTCTTCGAACATACATAAAAAGTGCCAGTCACCGGTTGTCGTATTTGAATTGAGGTTTTCAATATTCTTGTATGAACAAATATCATTTCCCACAAAATATTGTGTCATATGTTTAAGAATATTTAGGCAAGTTGTCCGTATGCAGTGGGCACTGTTAGATAAGTTTTTCAATAAAAAACTTATTATATTTACGTTAGTTGGTTGTGTTTTGTAATGCTATAAAAACATAGAATAATAAATAAATTCAAAAAATATAATATTGCGTTACATTATAAACAATTTGATAATTTATATATTCCATTGAGGGTGACACAGCTTCTAGGATTATATTGTAGCATACAGAATGTCGAAAAGACAATTCTAAAAATATTAAAAAAATTAGTAAGTCTTCTAACCTTCATGTTGATCACATTTTAAATTATTTATACCTTGATTTTCAAGGAGATTGTGGTATATCTTGAAAAGAACTAAGCTAATCTCGCGATCAAATAACTTGTCCCACTCATCGATGATATTTCTTAAGAATTCTGTAGAGCTTTTTTGTCTTTCGTTTTTAATGAAATTTGCTAACGTAGCGTAGAACTTAAACACATTTACTAGGAAAATTGCTACCTAGTTTAGAAGAAGAACACACATGAAGTAAAAAGTTCGATTGTTTTTCACAACTTGTTTTTTTACTTACCCGGGGATTTTGTAAATGATCTATGCTTTTCGAAGAGCTCAGCACCCACGAACAGAGACCTACTCGAATAGTATCCCAATTTTTCGTTGTTAATTCATATGGATAGTTAGTAATCACTTCCTTGAGAACGTTCATAAATTCCACAGTATTTACAACATTTTTAACTGCTTGCTTATGAATTTCCCTAACAATTCATTTTAAATGTAATGTGAACACACATACATACATACATACTATATAGGTAATTATTCAACTTACACATTGTACAAAAGCAACTCTTTATTCGCGTGCTGAAGTTGAGATAATTCGAATATAAAACCCATCGTCTGTTCTACAATGAGGTATTCCGATGTTTTATTGTAATCAGAATTGAAGTTATTTCGAACAAGACACCGCAGGATAGCTGCTCTTATCCATTTATCTCTAAATTCGGTTCTCTCTATAAGCAATTCTGACGTCATAACTTTTGATGATAAGTGTGGCAAGAAAAACTACGATAAAAAAAATAATAATACAAACAAAAACTCTTAATAAGTAATAATAGATAAATAATACATATGTTTAATGGTCATTATTTACCTGCAATGTATTAACGTATGCCCTTAAGTCGTTCCTTGAAGAAAGCATCACTGTCAGATCATCGAAGAGTACAACTGTAGCATTTTCTTCGAATGTATTATATTGATTTATATGAACTAAATACAACAAAGATCTTGTGGCCGAGATATTAACATTCTTTGTTACTTCATTCAGCATGCGATTTTTTAAATTAGATATGAAATCTTGGTGGCCATTACGCAAAATCGATTTAAGCTTTTCTTTAAGTTGCAGCAGTTCCATTCCCAACTTAAATTCACTCTGCAACAGAATATATATAAATATAAAAAATTCTCCCAATATGAACCAAACATAGTAATAACAATATACTATAGTTTTATATACATATAACAATAGATAACATATAACAATGCAGTACTTTAATGGAACCAAATCAAGTAATGAAATGTTTTCAAAACAAGTGGTTAAAAATGTTATCTAATAATCTTAACTTAATCTCAACTAGTGATTGACTTCTTTTTAACCAATCTATTATTATTTTTTTTTATCGGGCTCATTTTATTACAAATTATTATTATTAGAATTACTGATGCTAAATGTAGATATGTGTATGTACATATGTATATAGGGCGGTCCACATAAGATGCGGACAGGCACATTAACGGGAGCACAAATACCCAAGAAGAGTGTTATGGGGAATAACTATGGTATACTTCGTAATTTTCAATCTTATCAGAAACTACTAAACATACACTACCGGTCAAATGTTCAGCACCACTATAGTTCTCTTTCATAAATACTGAACACTTTCAGGATCAACTAATTGTTGATTCAAGATGATCTGGGTTTTTTATGCATTAAGTAATTAGTGTTAGTGTCCAATAATGTTGAAAACCCCGATATACGATGCGTTATAGTGGTGGGGGAAGAATGTATTCAGGTCGTAAAAGTCGCTTTTTGTATATGCAATGTTATTTTTGTAAATCAGTGTTATTTTCATAAGTTGCTCAGTTGCCATGCTGAGCAGTGTTACCTAGGTGCTTGTAATTTATTTATTACACATAATTGTAAATAGTATACCTGTGAAATGCTATATAATGAATCTCCTACAGATGCAATGCTTATGCACCTTAAAGTTTCGTCATAGAGTGCTGGAGACCAATTCTTGTTCATAATCATATTTCTGTCATCATCATGCACAGATCTTGTGGTTTTGGGCACTTTACAAACTAGTCTATATATAATACAGCAGTTTAATAATACTTGGCGTAAGGTCATTAACATTTCGATATTTTTCATGCATTGATCATTAAATTTATTGTTTGTGGACACCTTGCCTAGTAATGCCTCCAGAAACAAACAGAGCTCCTGCATTTGTTTTATATTTTTATTAAATATTCTATTATTAGTTGCCTCAAATATCTCTTCTATCATTAGGTATATTTTGCAAGAATGTTCTTGTTCGTCTTCTATATGCTCTGTTGAGCATACAAGGAACTGTGTGATTGATGTGGCAATTGATTCAATAATCTCAATGGTTAAATACTGGTTTTTCTGCAAATATTTCTCAACGATTGCCTTGCAGTCTTGAAATAGCCCTATGTCCGCTACAATGTCTTGACTAGATAAAGCATCCTGCCAACTAGTAGAAATTTCCCAAAGTGTATCCTCAGAAATAAATTGATCTGATATACGTTCAATAGACATTTGAAATAGTTTTAAAAACATGTTTCGTTGAAATTCGGGAGAAGTATTCCCTTCACCACAGATTACTGGCATAATTTGAGCAATGAAACTACCACACAAATCCGCTTTATTTTCCTTGTCAGTTGTTAAGGGTTCCGATAATATTTCTAAAATTTGCTCGGCAGTTTTTTGATTAATAGGAATTTCGCCCTCCTCATTTTGGAAAAAACATTTTCGTAATAAATTTAAAGAGTCCTTCGAATGGCAGTTAACCACATCTGTAGCAAAATTAATTAATATTGTACATGCATCGGGAGAAGAAAGCATGGTTTGAACTTCCGGTTCAACGACGAGTGGATGTGACAGTAAACGATTTATTACCGAGTATTGAACAGAAGGATGTGAAATCTGCAATTAAAATAAAAATTAATGTGGAATAGATTCAAATCAATAATTATAATATAAAATATACATATGTTTGAATATTTAAATAAATAATGATATTTCTTACCGTTAGCAAATTTTCTTTAATAAAATCATCTCTTTCATCTTTAGGTATGAAATTTAACGCTTGAAAAGTCATATCAATAGTATCATCATAACTATTATCATCTATGGTGTCCATTAATCTTAGAAATTGATAAAGCGTACCCTCAACAGTTTTCTCCTCAGAGATTCGGGCGTAAAAATCCGCATCCTTGAACAAATGCGATAGTTTACGTATTTTTGGAAGATATTTGTATCCTAATTTATTAATGCATTTATCCACACACAAACGAACAAGCTGTATTACAAGATTTTTTAAATCTGATTCATAATAAATAACCGAAGTTGATTTCCTTATCGATTGCTCTTTATGACTCCCACTGGACTTATTTTGGGTGACGTCTATATCATTTTTATTTACATCGAGCTTTGAATTTTCTTCTTCGTCCTTCAGGACAAAGTTTACTTTTTGATGCTCTGTTTTGGAGTTAGCATTATATAATTTATACATTAACTCAATAATAAGTGTCAAGAATTCTTCATCATCTCTTTCGTCCGAGAAACCGGATAACATAAATGAAAGTATATCATCCCAGAATGTATTAAGTAATTCTACATACAGCTTAGAACTTTTGGCAGGATCCGACCAAAATGCAATCAACATCGATGTATGCATCATTACATGCTTAGCAATTAAGCCTCCCTTCGTAAAACACCAAGTTAGTAAATTAAAAATATTTTCGCTAAACAGTCGTTTAGCCACAATTTCTAAATCAAGCACATCGGCGTCAACAGATTCTTCTTGAATATCATTAATGTTATTATTAATCTGCTGCACAACATAACGAAGACACTCATAATACGCTGCCGAAAAGGCCGAAATTTCTGTTTTGGAAGTATTTTCAAAAGTGATTAATCCTTCCTTAATATCATCAAAGAATTGTTTATAAAAATCGTGAATGCTGCTGCCTTCTAGGGATTTCTCAGATATTTTAGACAGGAAAGGTAATAAGTTTGGAGAAATTATATCAAAATTTCTATTGCGCCCGTGACGTAAAAGAGCTGAGATTTTTGGCATCACTGTTTTTTTAAAGCTAATAACATCATACCTAAAATATATAATATAAATCATGTTAATCTCTTATACAATAAATAAATATAGATATTAGTTGCAATTAAAATATTCATAATCCAATACTAAATCATGTTCAAATAAAGGGTTTTCCAATAAAAGGTGTAATTTTGATATTCAAAGAAAAATGCCATTTTTTGAGATAAATTATCGCATGTTTATTTCATAATAAAGAGGAAGGTATGTCGTTAATAATGACAAACAACATCAGCCAAATGGCCACCACGACCACGCTTACAGGACCATATCCTTTTCAGGAAATTTTCCATAACCAAATCGCAAAGTGGCTGCCCTATGTCCTCGATAGCCTCACGAGTTCCATCTTTGAGGTCTTGAATCGACGCTGGGCTGTTGGCGTAGACCTTATCTTTCACGTGGCCCCAAAGGAAGAAGTCGCAAGGTGTTAAATCACAAGATCTCGGTGGCCAATTGTGATCACCTCTTCGAGAGATAACACGGTCAGGAAACTTTTTCCGTAAAAGATCAATGGTTTCGTTGCTTGTGTGGCACGTAGCGCCGTCTTGTTGAAAGTAAACGTTGTCCAGATCAATACCATCTAACTCCGGCCATAAAAAATCATTAATCATCTCTCGATACCGCAATCCATCCATTCACCGTAACTGTTGATCCAACCTCATTTTCGAAAAAGTAAGGTCCAATGACCCCGTCGGACCATAAACCGCACCAAACAGTCACACGTTGAGGATGGAGAGGCTTTTCAACGAGAACTCTTGGGTTTTCCGAGCCCCAGATGCGACAATTTGGCTTGTTGACGTAGCCACCGAGGTGGAAATGGGCCTCATCAGTCAAGATGGTTTTTCGATGGAATTCCGGATCATTTTCATGCATTTCAAGGACCCAATCAAAAAGACACGACGTTATTGATGATCGGCCGGCTTGAGTTCTTGTGTTAACTCAACTATATAAGCCTTAAGACCCAAGTCTTTATGCAAAATACGGTGTAATGACATTTGTGGAATGCCCAATTCCAAAGAACGACGAGGAATGGACAAACCTGGGTTATCCTCAACACTTTTGGCTACAGCAGCAATATTCTCAGTTGTTCTTGAGCGACGTGCACGGGTTTTATTCTTCACATCACTAACTTGTCCCAATAGCTCGAATTTTTCCACCAATTTCTGTATTGCGGTCCGACAAGCTGCTTCACGGCGACCCAAAAATGCTTTAGTTTTGCGAACTGTGACTGCAAAATTTTCACCATTTTTGTAGTGAATTTTAATAATTTCAATGCGTTGTTGCAGCGTGTATCGTTCCATTTTTAGTAATGGCGTAGTTTGTACTTGTCAAATGTCGAAAATAACAGCTTCAAAAGTGACAGCTACCGAAATAGCGGGCTATTCAAAATTACACCTCTTATTGGAAAACCCTTTAGAATTCCATGCTCTTTGGGAAACTGAAGTAATTCAAAATTGCCATAGAAGGAATATGTGTAAACATTGAACTGAAAATATTCTAAAATATATCAATTCTACATTATTTACTTCAAGTGTGCCTATTATATACCATATATTTTAGGGGTTTTTCTGTTTAATATGCTTTGTCTCCACTATTTTTGGTTATACGAGATGTAAGTTAATAAAATGAATTTAAAAAATGTTTGTCAATTCAATGAACCCTTACCAATCGTCAAACATTGACTGCTCCAGAAGTATACAACCCCAAACATGCGGTGTAACAAGTGGCTCTGATTCGCTTATATTTTCAAAGCTGACAGCAATTATCTGATCTTTAAAATTGATTAAAAGATTTTCTAGACTTTTGTTCAGTAACATAGTATACAAAACTTCAAACCAGGATGACCTAAAAGACGAATATGTATATGAAGGTAATTACAACAAATCTAGATCATACTTCACTCTTGGATCTTTAGATTTAGAAAAGCTCCAAAATTTAGAACTCGTCAATATGTTGTAGAAGCTTTCTCGTATTTTTTCATATTCGATATCATTAACTAGCTGCAAGAAGAACGATACTGTCTTCAAACTGCAATGCACAACACGTTGGTATTTATGTTCAGCTTCCTCTGGAACGCAGTTTTTCGACGAAGAGAATGTGGATGACGAATGAAATGTAATGTTACGTACTACGTATTCCATAATTTCATTTCGACAAAAGATGCAAACATCACGTACTTTGCTGTTAAAAGTAGCTGTCAAGCTAGAACTGGCAATGCTGGCAGCGGGTGCATAATTGTCAAATTGGCTAGCGATCCAAAAGGGAGCCAATTGTTTTATATATGGGGCCATCAATTTTTTAAATTTTAATGCCATAACTTTCAGTACTTCTTGAGAACTCTCCCGAACACGGTGGTCAAAATCGTTCGCAAAGTTCTGATACAGCTTTGGCCAAAGCGGAAGAATGCCCTTGACTTCTAGAACATCACAGCAATTGAGCAGTTCACAAAATTCCTGTAGTGCTTTAACTTTGGTAACAGGATCTTTTTTAGACATCTTACGCAATATCAGCTGTAGCTGTGGATCAACGTTTGATTTCAAGGAATCCGTCCAATTGTCACTTAAGCCAGGTGTTAGAGAAATGATGCCATGTTCGGGATGAACTGAAAACCCAACGAATGTTGTGACGGTATTGCCAAGAAGTTCGGCGCTTCGGCTGCTGCTGGACGGCTATAGGGTTAAGGGTATTTTTGCACTGAGTTGACAAAATATGTGGTGATAATACCTTGGCATTATTTTTTACTCGTGCTTGTTTAGACTTTCCACTCATTTTTTCCAAATCAATTTATTTCTGCCGAAAACGAAATGCTGTTGTATAAAAAGAACACCACAAAAATATTTCTCAAACGTGAAACGTTAAGATAAAACTAAAATTAAATTTACACGACTTACACGCAATTGTAATTTTCAAAGCGACCAAAATGTTAATGAATGATCGAAAATATTTCGGTGACGCAAATGTCAATGCCGACTTTTTCTGTCTCAGTATTTTCTCTGTTTATCAAACAAGTAATTAATATGCAAGGTTTATAGAATAAACCGAAACCAGACGAGAGCGGGCAAAATGATGGTGTTGTTGGAGTCTCCGTCAAAAACAACAACAAAAACAAGAAAGAATCGGAGCTGCGTCAGCGCCCCCGACCAATGTACCACTTTTTGCTCAGAAATTAACGGTTAAGTAGTTACTAAGACTTGTGTCAAAAAAAAAATAATCCCTTGAAAGAAAAATTTGTTTCTCCGAAACGAAAGGTATAAAACAAATTACATTTCTCAAAAGCTAGTAGTTCTTTTACCATTTAAAGGGCATATAAAAAGTTTTACCAAAGAATACCCAATATTTTCAATCTACATATCTGATTGAGAAGTTGTTGTTGCTATTCATAGACGAGCAGTCAATTTGAATTTTATATTATATTCAAAAACTTTATAATAAAAGAGAATTAGTTAAAAATGCGAATTGATATATATTGAAATTTCGATCACTGCCGACCCTAATAGTGAGAAGTATATAAATTAATTACACATTTTACTTGTTATGTTACCAAAATGTAAAATTGCAATTTTCTCCAAATTCAATGTTTTGTAATAAAATTTTGTTCCAAATGAATGAAACATAATTCGAATACCTTTCCAAGAACACCACTAATAAGTAGCTATATTATATACCTTAGGAGATAGAGGCCTGAAATTTCCAAACATTAAAGGGCCATAACTTGGAAACCAGAAGAGCGCCGCCCCCCAACTGACGTAGTTTTTGGGTTCCAACCGTGTGTTGTGATGTGAAGAATTTCTTCAAAGGAATCTACGTGACCTCAGGCTCAATGACTTTCTCAGGACTTGCGTAAGACTCTTGTGCGAATGAGTTACAATGGTAGGTTTGCTAGCATTCTTGAATGGCGTACATTTGAAATAAAAAGACTGCATTGGGAAAAGTTTGGCTTAGCGGTGATTTTTTTGTTACTTTTTTTACCCTTATTTGGGAACATTATAACGGTAAATAGCCGTCCACTTTTGGGGGCTTGACATTAGTTTGGGTATTATCGGCGTTTTATTATTCCGAAATTAGGTAAGGTACATTAATGATGTGTAAACGAGGTGTCGAATGAAAGGTAATGCCACGCCCCTCATTTCCCTAGTACACCATTTTACAACCAAGCTTATGGTTTGGAAGATATTTGAGTTTTAAGAAAAAAATGGTAGAGGTGCCATTATAAAACCTTCCCCTCCCTCTTATATGACAATTAAGGTATATATTAAAAACACTATATAAAAACCCTATTTTTCTCTTTTCGGCGATATATAATATGTCATACTTACCGTTAGAGTAAGTAAAATAGCAGTAAAGTAGTATTTTTATGGCAATTCCTAAAAACGTTTCAATTTGAAGTCGCCAATTCCAAGATGTGTGTTCGGATATGCAACGAAAATTAATTTTTAATATTTCAATAAAAGTGGTCGAAACGGTAGGAGATACCCCAACATGTTATATACCGTTTAAAAGGGAAAATTATGGGCTATAAGCCAACTAATTTTAACGTATACCTTAATTATGATTTAAGTTGAGAAAAAAAACTATTTTTTAATACAACTTCCATAATTTTTCCTTAAAACTAAATTATCTCCATAACTATTGAAAAAATCAAAAGAAGGATTAAAACTTAGAAAATAGATATTAAAATTACCTTTGAAACGGTACCCCGCTTACACGGGTGCACCTAATAGTTTGGAAAATATCGCACTTAAAGTTTTATCGTTTAAACGCCCATAAATCCTAAACCAAACCCCAACAAATTTGAACGTAGTTATAATCAGGGAGTGGGAGACAAGCATAAGTTTGGTTTAGAGGTTTGGCGCAGCCAATTATTTTATTAAAAGATTTTAAGTATAAAATACTTATTTAAACAAAACAGATCTCCACGTGGTTTTACATAAATGTAGAGCCGTTCATAGAGATAACATTTCAAGGTAAACAGCAGCTACTTGGAACAAAACCCAAAATTAAAATTCATTCCTAATCCATTTTTGGGGAGGATTAAATCCGTATGGAAGTGCAAAAAACTTAATGTCGCCGAAACACAACAATCGTGGGTTTGGGAATTATCTGCAGCTCCAACTTGTTGCAGCTTCCTTCACTGCTTATCATATAGAAGTTGGATTAATTATAAATAAACAGGTCAGGTCCAAATGCAGCGCCTCTAGTATAACCATAAATTGGTAGACAGCAGGAAATCTGGAAGGATATATTGACTAATTTTAATACTAAATGAAATGCATTGGCTGAAATACAGAAGTCCAGGTATCTGTCCGTGGATCATAGCGTTCAATGGGCATATAATTGCTGTTTTCATTGTAATCTCCACCGATTGCAAACAAATAACCCTTGTAAGCTGCGAGCTGCAAAGATGAATTAACTTAAATAATTTGCTGGGTTTTATAAAGAAATTTCACTATTTACACAATGTGAAAAACGCTTCATTTTCACTGGCACCTTGGGTCTCCAACTATTCTCAACCGGATCGTAGCATTCCACCGATGTTAAGGCTTTTTCATGGCAACTTCCACCAGCTACATACAAATTATCATTAATTACAGACACACCTGTGTACGAGCGACCATTTGCCATTGGAGCGACAAAACTCCATGTTTGATTGGCGGGGTCCCATCTGAAATTCGGTCTTCTTACATTTTCCTTTTAACCACATAATTGCTTGTTATATTTTCACCTCTCTACTGAATTATCAGCGACACAAACCAGAATAATGCCTCCGATTGCATAAATTGAATCATTCAGTATTGCTATCTCATGGCCGATGCTTTCCGATCTCAGTGAAAACAGTTCAAGTGTTTGTGCAAACACTTGACTCCACTCGGATGTCTGAATTTTCCAACTGAATGCTCAACCACGATAAGTTGATCAGCCATCCTATCAACCGCAAACGAGTTCGGATTACATGGTGGAGTATTCCATGTGGTCCATTTATTCGTGCCTAGGTTGTAGCTTGCGAATCCTAAACGCATGGTCTGTTGTAGTAGTATGCAAGCAGTTGTTTTCATAAGAATTGAAGTTTAAAACATTTAAAGAAGAAAATTATTACCTCTATATAAATTATCAACAATTTAAAAACAAGACTTTTTGATTGACAATTCCTGGGCTGAGTTGATTTACTTGTGAGCTGTAAATGAGACTTTTGCGCGTTCAGGACCAATTTTAGGTTTTCCACTGTATTGCATAGTGGCTCCACTTTTTCGGCTAGAAAAGAAGGCGGCAGCATAGGCAATCGTACCTTAGCCAGAAGCTCTGTGAAGTGCTTCCTGCGCTTCTCGGGTTCGTTCGATCCACTTCATTAGAACCTCAAAAACAAACTCTTCAGATGGTACATGGAGATCATCCCTAGCTATGAATTCACTCAACAGTTTAGAATTTAATAGAAAAAAGTCGTTCTGATTGGAAACCTAAACAAGTAAACAATTAAGAAATATATTTTACTAAATCCACTCAACTAAAAAACAGGTATAAACTGAACATGGATAACATATAAAACATTTTTGGTTTTTCTGCTCACTTCTTGCCACTTACTTCTTCAAAATTTTCACATATGAACATCTTGACGTTGTCCAGATATGCTTCGGTGTTCGTTTCCTCTACAAGGTAACCGATGCCCAAACAATTTGATGGTTGTAGATGGCGCAGAAGGTACTCACAACAGCCTTCGACGACTTCTTTGAAATGCAGATAATTTGCAGTGGTAAGCAGGACCTTGTGTCACCGTGCAGTTCCAAGCTTCCGGTGTAACAATAGTTGACCAGTTTCTCAAAGGCGTCCCCGTCCACTTCCTCAAAAGTTATTTCCCGCTTTTGGTACTCGTTCGTCGGTTTGCCCAACAAAGCAGAAAAGTAATCACTGGATACTATTAAAACTATGTGCTGAAATGCTGAAGAGAGTAAAACTTGAAGTTAAGAGGAAAAGAAGAGAGAAAATGGTTTCCTTACCATTTACCGCCAACTGTTAGCACCACGTCGCTCAGATCCTGACGGGCCTGCAAATTAGTGAGTGTTTTATTATATTTTTGAAAGTACAGTTGAACAGTTTCAACAACAAGAGCACCCGAATATCGCGAAAAGATCGCCATCTTGAAATGCCGCTAAACAAACGACCGCCAATAAAAATTTAATATAAGAAATCAGACAAATTAATTAAAGGTCTTAAATTGCTCGTAAATCGAGCAAAATTTCTTTAAAAGATTTTCGCCGACAAATAGGGCAAACTGATTTGAATATAGGTAAAAATAATGGCATAACACGCGGGCGCCCAACAACACTAAGTTCAAAAGTGTTACCTACAGTTAGATACGATGGAAGAAACCAAATTTTAAATAAAAGAAGTAATCAACGCCGTTGTCAACTGAATGGATGCAGAGGTCGGCCAAGAACATTTTGCATGAAATGTGATGTTACTTTGTTTATTCCGTGTTTCAAATATTACCATGACAAAAAATAAATTGAAGCAATTTGAGTTGCTCATTTTTATAGGAAATCTTAAAAACTTATGTTAGTTAACGTTAAATACACTTACACAAAAAGGTTTGTACTTCTAATTAACCATAATTCTCTTGTACTACGTTAAGTCCCAGTGATTTCAAACGAGATCAGCTCCTAAAAATACGTAACAAAAACATGTTTTCTGGTTATAATCCTCATAATTAAGCCAAATGAAGTATCACATAAATATATCTTTCAAAAATACCAGCCAAATGAAATTGTGTTGTCATAACTCAAAAACGAACGCTGATATCACGTTTCCAATAAAAAATAGGGGTGGTCGTTGAACAATTTTGCCCATTTTCAATACCAACTGCACACCATAAGAAAGAATATTTCTGCAAAATTTCATTATGGTATCTTCACCGGCTCTCTTGTGATCGTGATTTCAACAGACAGACAGACAGACGGACGGACATGGCTAAATCGACTCAGGAGGTGACCCTGATCAAAAATATATATTTCTTTTTCTATATCTATCTTCTCTATTTCTATGCGTTACATATTTCGTGACAAAGTGAATATACCCTTAACCTTATGGTGTAGGATATAAAATTAACGGTTCACCTCACTGGAGAGTTGAACTTATAGCATACACCATGAATTCTAAATATTATAAGGGTGTTCCTCAATTGATTACTTTTTACTAGTGGTAAGTAATGTTGAAATAAATTTACTCTGGTGAGTAAAATTTTGTTGTATTTGCTGTGCCAATTCATGGATGAAATTTTGACAGAAAAAAATTTTGAGTTTCAAGATTGTCTGCAAAATTATACAAAGAATTATATCAAAAGGAGGAAGATACTCCTTCGTTACTAGCTATTATATTAAAAGCACAACATCTTATAATAATAATAATATAAGTTTTCCTAAATTTCTTTTTCATTTTTAAATAAGGGTGTGTGCCTTAACCAAGGTATTAAAAGTACCTTTCAACAGTACTTCGTTTGTTCCGCTACCTCTCTTAGTTTATGAAATAAGTGACTTTTATTAAACCATTTATTTGTCCTTCAAACGGTCATAAATCCAAGATGGCTGACCAGTCTCCGATAAAAACCAGCCACTTCCGTTCATGATGGTCCCAATTAACGGTAAAAAAAAGATGAACAAAATCTGAGCTTGGCAACTATTCTGCATTTATGCCGAATTTTTTTTATTCTGAACTGCAAAAAATATTATCGTGTACGTTTCTTCAATTTTAGGTTTCTATAGCGAGAGCAGCAACGAGAAACTTCTATAAATCAGTAAAAACCCTTGCATTTGTGGATACGGGTCATTCAAGAACAGAAACCATTTGATACACACATTTGAAAGACGTATGGTACCGTCTTCCTATTTTACCTATTTTAACACTTGACAGAAATCTACTTTTTTGCTTTTCAATTTATTAACTTGCCCACTAAAATTTGTTGTTTGGTTATATATACCCACAATAAATTTGAAGGTGGAATTTGTATAGAGTTACTTTGCGCAGGTTGAGCATAAAAACCCATTCCTTTTTTAAATAAAAAATTGTTAAATTTACTAGTTTTCTTATGTATTTAGAAAAAGGTTCAGAGAAATCAGTCGTTGACCTTCAAATACTAGTTGTTTTTTTCAAAATATTTAGTTTTTTCCTTTGGATTTGGAACGATCTGAAACGAAGTCCAAATATAATTACAATCGCAGTTATAAGAATGTTCTATTTATTTGATATATAAATCCGACTTACAGTGTCTGCGCCTGGTCTCCAACCTGCGGGGCACACTTCGCCATGCGTATCGGTATATTGGAAAGCCTGCACTAATCTTAAAGTTTCATCCACGGAACGACCAACGGGCAAATCATTCATAGTTATTTGACGGAGTACGCCGAGTTGGTCAACAATAAAAAGTCCACGCAAAGTATGGCCCAAGTCATCCAAATAGACGCCGTAGTCCTTGCTTATTTTATGCGTTAAATCAGACAGCAAAGGTATCTTTACATTACCTAGACCACCCTCCTTGCGTGGGGTATTTATCCAGGCCAAATGTGTGAAATGTGAATCTACACTGCATGCAATCACTTCTGTGTTAATTTTGCGGAACTCATCAATACGATCTGAGAACGCAATGATTTCAGTAGGGCAAACAAATGTACTAAAAGAATCTATTTAGTGCGATTATCAAAAATATACATAACACATAATACATACAAGTCTAGAGGATAAAAAAGCAATACAACGTATTTTCCTCTATATTTATCAAGCGATAGTTTTACAATTTCTTTATTCACTACAGCAGTACCCTCAAAGTAGGGTGCAGATTTGGAAACTAGAAAGAGAACTCTTGAGGAAAAAAAATTTAATAATCACAGTTTCACCTTACTGACAGCCTTCGTGTATTGGAGTTGATGGTCACCTTTGGGAGCTTCTGCAGGGTATACAGAACCCCCGGCAAACGAATGGCAGGAATTGTTATCTTCATTAGATGCTCTACTCGAACCGAGTATTGAAATCCAGAGCAAAAGACCGAAATATAATGATTGATTAAATTGCATTCTATTTTCACCTATCAATCTTCTAATGCCAACAAAACCGGAAACCTTCCAAATCACCGCAGATTAAGTAGCCACACAGCCAAAGAGTATTTAATTATTGTGCCTAAATACACTACGCGGAACCAGTGTCAGGCAATGTTTGTGTAGTATAAATACCAGTCACTGGCAACTTAAATTTTAGTTACACTAGAAATATCTTATATGTCTACCGCCGGCTACGCAGTAAAATATTATTTTTAGGCCAATTTTGTTGTGCCTAAATTTAAATAAAAATGTTTTACTATTTTACGTAAATTAAAGATAATTGGATCACCTCTCCAACAATACTAATAACATAGAGTTATCCCGTAAAGTTTAGAAGATCTAAACCTGAAATTTTCATATTTCAAAGAGCTATAACTCCAGAACTACATAAAAGCAATAAGCCTTATTTAAGCCGAAGTTCGTGGTAGTTCAACAATTGTGGGAACGAAACAGAATTGACGAGCGAACGAAAATTTTTTTCGTAATAAAAAAAAAGTCATGTCTATTATTCTTATGCAAATTTTTTTCCTATTTTGCAACAAATGATATGCATATCGTATGCATATCTGGAGAAATGTATGCATATAAAATGATCAGCGTTTTCGGCATACATATTTTTACTGGTAAAAATATCCTTTTTATACTTAATATACTTAATTCGGAAAGAGAGAAAAATTGCATGAAACTCAGACGATCATTTGTTTTGGGCAAGAATACTATAGAAAAGAATACTAAAAATTTTTAATGTTACAAGCGGTGCCTACGCCAATCCGATATGTGGTGTAGGTTAGGAGATATAGGCGGTTAAATTTCAGAGTTCAAAGGTTTAGCAAAACGTAACTGGAACTGACCATCCCTTTTTGGGGTTGTTGTTGGCGTCAGTGCCAAAAATATAAATTGTGTCCCGCTTCCACTCAGAAGCGTAAATTAGGCTTCTAACCAATTTAAAACAATATTTTCCACACTCCTTACGTTGTTTCGACAAAAAAGTGTATTTCATAGCTTAAGTGTATAAGCACATCGAAAAGCGTCAGCGTCATAACTTCCTAGCTTCAAGAGAGTTTGCCCAAAATGACTCCAGACGCTGGTCAAAATTTGTTTACATCATTTATGCGCCGTTTGTTGTATCTGTTTGTTCGGAACTGTGGTTTTCGTTTGTTTGCATATGAAACATTTGCTTTTTGTTTACATTTTTTTAAGACTTTGGCCGAAGAGTAGGCTACACTTTTCCGAAAAAAGAGTTACTGTGGTACCTAAATAAGTACGTCTTGCGTTGCGTTTATCACTGCGCCTTAAAAACGACGCTGCGCCAAACCGAAATAACAGCGTTGTGTCAACTTATCTTTCTCACATAAAGTCTTTTAACATTGACAGGCACATTTTTTTAACATTAGCCGCCAACTGCACTACATAGCGCATACCTAAATTGGAAATTCGAATGATCTCCGTCAGTGTGTTGCTTATTTTAGTATCGTCCATAAGAATGCGAGTTCCAATTTCATTTTGACAGCAACGCAACGCCCGACGCACTGATTTAGATACCACAGTTAAGCTGGGCATACACATCGGATTTGTTCGCTCATCAATTCTCCATACACATCGAACATATCAGTTTGTGCTTGACGTTGTGAAGTAAAGATGTGCGACGAAGCGGATGATGCAATTGCTCTTTTGGTTATTTACACATGCGACTTCATGTGTAAAGAAGAAAAGAAAAAAAAAGACTAGAAAACGAAAATGGTCGGAAGAATGGTTGTTCGAAAGGAATGAGCATTCACATGTACACTCGCTAAAAAATATGGAAATGACAACTCCAAAACAGTACAAAAATTTCTTGCGTATGGATTCGAAGACATATGAAGAGCTCTTAACATGTATAACGCCAGCAATACAAAAGCCGGACACATGGATGCGTGACGCTATTACACGAAACGAAAGGCTTTATGCAACGTTGCGTTTCCTTGCTTCTGGCCAAAGCTATCCAACAGTTTTTCTCATGCCTTTTGTTTTGCATTCCTAACTTTATATTTTTCGCACTTAGTTTGCCAAATGGCAATTTCACCCCTCAACAAGTTGAAAATTTTCAAAAACTTGTGATTTGCTCGCGAACACCCCCATACACATACAACATGACGGCGAGCACGAACAAATCCGATGTGTATGGCCAGCTTTAGGTAAAAGCCATTGGCCCATGTTACACTAGGCCTCTTGAGTCCGCCTCAAAAAAGCTATTAAAGTCGCACGCTGTCACACTAGAAAAAATCTTGCGCGTCCTCAAACTCGTGTACGTGCAAGCGGTTGAGAGTATGTTTGAATCTTCGTTGTCATTTCAACGAAAGATGTGCTTAATTTGAAATTTCAGTAGCAGCAGTAGCGTTTACGTACCGTCTGTCTATAGTATAGACTCTATACCTGCCGTATATTGGAAGCTACCTGCATTTACGATTTCGTTTTATTCAAAATTTGTTAATTGTATTTTCCATTATTTCTTGTAATGACTTTCACCAAGTTGTAAAAATTAATATGCTGAAAGGGTTGACAGAAAGAGAGCATGAGGAATTGCAACATTTTTCTGCATCTTCTTTTTTATTTATAATTCTAAGAAATGTATCCTTTCTTTCCAGAATATTTTTTTAGGTATTGATAAATAATTTCAGTAATTTTTCTTAAATAGAAATGTGGAATATTTTTTAAATTTCCGAAATAAATTGCTAATAATAATAATAATAATAATAAAAATTACATAAATAATAAAATTCTAAGAACAGTAAAAACACAACACACTATTCTGTTGCGTAGCCGGTGTTTGACATACTGAGGGTTATAATTAAAAAGCGCGGACGTAGGAAATACACATAAAACACTGTTTTTAAACATACACATTAGACATATTATATATCGCTGAAAAGAGAAAATTATGGTCTTTATAAATAGTGATTTTAATATACACTCAATTCTGTTTTTACACGGTCGTGTTTAACACGGTTTTGATTTAACACGGTTTGAAAATAAAGAAATTGAAAATTTGCTTACACGATTTTATTCCATTTAGCACGATTCAAAATCTTTTGGGCTTACATTTTTTTTGGTTAAATTTAATTTTTGCGAAATATGTTCATATCACAAATTAGGGGGAATTCTCTTTTGCTTGGATACAAGCAAATTTACTGCTCAGAGCAATTGTAAATAGCACAAATTTAGTGGAATTCCCTTTTAGTGCATACAATCAAATTTATTTGTGACAGCAACTAGAATGTGTTAATATCTTCTGAACTATGTTTTTTTCTTTAATAACTATGCTTGTATAAAAACAGATTATATATGTGATTTAATAAAATAAACCTGAATAGTTGTTCTTAAAAAATCCTTGTTTTTCAGTAATTTCAATAGGTTTTAGAGATAAGGAACCAATCACCTACTTTGCATACGAACAATGTCTTTTTTTACACGGGTTTTCCTGGAACCAATTTCCGTGTAAAAACAGAATTGAGTGTATACCCTTATTGTCACATAAAGGTGAAAGGTTTTGTAATAGCATACACCACTTTTTTCTTAAAACTCAAACCGTCTTTTACCTTGGCAGTAAAATGGTGTACTAGGCAAATAAAGAGCATGGCAATATCTTTCTTGTGACACCTAACTTCGGAATTATAACCTTTAAAAAGGCGGCCTTTCGCAACCTTCAAACGTCGATAACACCCAAACTAATTCCACGCCCCCAAAACTGGGCGGCTATTTACCGTTATAATGGTCCCAAATAACGGTAAACAAAGTTACAAAAAAACCGAGGCAAAACCGCTAAAGTAAAATTGTTCCAATTAATGTTCCACCAAATATTTTGTAAAAAAACAATAATAAACTAATTAATTTTATAGTATATTTCGGACAGTTTTATGTTCTAGACTATTGTCTAATCTAAATGCGGCACCCGCTGCAATGGATGTAAATGGTCCACTCAATGGTGTCTGAATTCTCTACAAACCTTAGTTTAAATCGTAGTTGTTACATGTGTCCGGTCTGTTGGTAGAGCTTCTTGATAGAATAAGAAAAATAGATTACCAGCGAGCTTAAATAATATACATATATCGACAAAATACATGTAAACATATTTAGTTTCAATCAAAGTAGACAGCATTCACCGTATGTACTCTTTTTCTTGTTTAACCAAAAGTAAAACGTGAGTAAAAGCCATCGTATCCTTGTGGAAATATACAGTGCCGATGTTCTAACGCCAGACACATGTGTGTGTTGATTCAATCATTGGTTGACCCAGGAAAATTATGAACTTCGACCTCAAGAAAAAGCATTTGGTGGGAATCAGAATGGTGTCGTGTATCATAAACTTTTGAAATCACTTAGCTGGGAACGCTTGTCCCACCCGCCGTATTCACTAGACTTCCGATTACCACCTCTTCATCAATGGCTCACGCACTTTAGCAAATGCAGGAACACTTCAACAATCACGACGATGTCAAAAAATGGCTCGATGACTGGTTCGCCTCAAAATGTGAACGACTTTTTAGGCGTCCATTCACAAATTGAAGGGCAAGTAGAAAAAATGTATATCTAGCCATCGTGCATACTTTAAATAAAGTTTTTTCTATTTTTGTTTTTTTAAGTTTTGTAGTTTTTTAGATACTATTGTGCAATATTTTGGGGTTTTTTGGCTTGGTGATAAACCGGTTTCGCGATGTGGCATCTTCAACATTTATATAACTTTTTCTTTTTGCTTACGTAGATACGGATATGTTTAAATCAAAATAAGTACAAATTTGAATTTATAATTTGAGTCATCACATTCCTATTGAAATTTTGGAAGAGCCCTAACATATAGAATGAAAAGCAATATTTAAATTTCTAAAAATATGTTCTGATATAATCTTTACAATGTACTATATTATTTATAATATATTTCTTCGAGAGTTTTTTTGGACTTCTTCCGGTAAATTATCAGCTATCGGCTTCAGTGTTGGAATGATATCGTATATTGGCTAGGATATTTTTAAAGAACTGAACGTCTGACGGAGCTCTTGAATAAATTTGTCGATGAATAAATCTTGACTTTATCCGCAACTACTTTCTTCAACTGGTTTTGAAATGATCCCTAGTCTTTAACATTAATCGTTTTCCCTTTATTAGGTAATAAATTATCATTCATTTTTCGCAAAGACTGTAGTGGTATATTGGACCGTTTCATCTCATTTCTTTTGGGATACTTGAAAGAATTTATTAGAATACAATTTGGAATACCATTTTTTTAAATTATTCCGATATTCTTTTTAATCAATGCAACATACAATGATTCAAAATTATAAGGAAGCAAATTCTAGTATGTACTTACACTTTCTGTACGTAATTAACCTTATTATTAATTAAGTATGTTTGATTATAAGTTGGCAGAGAGAATTGTGTGAACGTGGCGTTATTAGATGATGACATTATTCCTATTACAAACGACAAGACCACTGTTTTTAGCGACTCAACAACATTTACTGATTTCGACTCATTTATTCATCCTTTTAAATGAGTTCACAGGAAACGCGGAGAGCCATCAATGTTGAAAATAAAGCATTAACAATCTCGGAAGATTTTTTCAGGAAATGCTCTTTGGATATTAGGTATAACGAGTTAAATCGAACAACAATTCGATACTGACACAAAATCTAAAGATTCCTTTATTTAAAATAGTATAACATAAAGTATGAAAAGAAGATTTCATATCAGCGTATCTACGAACAATGCCAATCAACTCATTAATTTGGATTCACCCAAGTACATATATAATTACATTAGCTGCCATACTGAACCTTTACGATAAAAGAAATTTTCTGGATGGTATAAACTGTGACGAAAAATAATTGAATGTGTAAGTAATGAATTCGCGTTATTATAATACATAAATGTGAATTTACCTCAGTTTGTATTATATATTTTGGCAAAAGGTCAAAAGTGTCGATTGGGAAAAGAGGTCAAATGGTATTTACGCTTCGATCAAGCATTTCTGTTTTTTAAAACATGGTTGATTGACAATATATTAACAATTATACATATGTATGTATATATGTACATAGACCAACAAACCAATTATATATTAACAGCAACATATTATATAGCCGATGGCCCATCCGTATATAATAAAGAACGAATAAATAATATGGTGACTAATGTGAGGTACGCAATTCTTATTAAATTTAATTTTGAACTTATGTTCGTCCTCCTCTGAGTTACATGATATATAAATTCCTGTGGGGAATGGGGCAACTATGATTACTGTGGCGTAATATGCACCTAATATCAACACAAAGTACCGTGTGAAATAATTGGCGTGTGGGTAAAAAATTCCCTTTCTAAATGTGAACAACTAAGAACCGTATCGTACCGTGAAGAAAGCATATTTTTGGTTTTGTAATATAAGAGTACATACGAGTATAATAGCATTGGATAGGTTGTTAGGCTGGAAAGCCAAACAGAGCGAACCCATTTGCGATTTCTAAATTTGTCTTTCATCCGACGAATTCTAAGAAGATGAGCAGTTGTTATTCAGAAACGGCCTATGAATCACTACCACACGCTGATGAAGTACTAGTATTAACTTCGGTAAGCTAGCTTTATGACGTTATTTTCACTCATACAGCTAGATAACCAAAGAGAATGTAGCACCTTCAGGTAGTTATTAACACTGTTCACCAGAGACCTCACGCACACACATATGCCTTCAAATGAGTGACGCTTTTACCGATGGTTATTGTACATATACACTATGATTTAATAATTTTTAATTATATCCGAACGAATAGACTTTAAAATTGGCTCTTGGTCGGTGATCTTGTTTGTTTGAAGCGAATATCGTTTCTTTGCTTGGGGTCGCCTATATGGAATTCTTTAAGAAAGTCATTCCTATTCGCATAACATGATTAGCTGTTTCACTTAGCTAAGTGACTGGAATTCTAATGTGAACCGATACATTTTGCAATGCGGTAATAGGTTTGCTTCACAACACCACAAGACTAAGGATATGCGTAAGTTTACTTTACAGATACTCTTGTAAGCAGCGTCAATTTACGCAATTTATGCATAAATAATACATACCTCAATGATTATGCATTAGTATAGTTTTGCAAAAATTTTTAAATTGCTTTCCAAGTTCCAAGATCAAACTCATATGAGCGTTGAAAGATTTATCAGATTTATGTGTTCTGATAAATGTAACCTGTTAAAAAAACTGATATTTCTTCCCCAAAACTAGCCCGCTTAAAAAATAACTTGTCAAAAACATTTCACCAACTTAGTAAATCCTTCACCGACGCCAAACACTTCTTAACTAAATGTGGTTTGGTTTAAAGACTTTGATCGAGCTCGAGATCAATTCGAAAACCTTTTGTCGATGGCGTAGTGCATCAGGTAATTGTATGCGAATGTATTGGTGATGGCGGCTACAACCGGCAATATAAGAAAATACCTGTTTGAGCGTCTCATCGGTTATGCATCATATACATGATGTGGGCTTTATTCATTCTTTACATAAAGATTCAGAGAGAGCTCTTACGTACCTGTATCTGTGGCCTATGAGACACAGCAAATAAAATGACTGAAGTGATTTTACTTGACTATTCCTTGGTGGGGGCTAGCATATACCTAAATATATGCATAGTATATTAGACATATATTCATGTATGTATGTATGTGTAAATATATCTTTTTTTCTTTTGAAATTTCCAACAATGCGGGAGTAAAATGTAAAAGATATATTTAATGAAGTCAGCATCGTACAGGGTCAGAATCTTCCATCCCTTTTCTTAACATTCTTAAAGCATAGTCGTTAAAGTGGTTTGATTTAAATGTTCTCCTCTCACTAAATGTATAGAAAGTACAATTATTTATACCTGAATTCATTTCATTTACTACCACATTTATATGTTTTTTCGAAAAATTTACATGGAAGCTGTATTTTATTAATTTTTATTTTAATGACGTTTATTAATTTAGTGGAAGGTAATAACCTCACTCTCATACATACGCATATGTATACTATATAACATATAAAAGCGAAAACGGATATACTATATTCAATTGTTTTTATCGAGCAGAGAGTGTACCCTGTAAAACAGAAAAGTACACGATCATTTAGCCGAATCAAATGTGGCAAACCAGTCTATCTGAAATACGCTTGTCGTTCCAGTGGCCAGTAGAATGTAAATGATTTCATACCAAAAACCTATTATAATTATTCCAAATAAACCATATAGTCCATGTAGGACGAAAAAGAAGGTTTCCTTGATATGATTGCGATTCGGCCAATATTCAACTAACATACACATGTGTTGCATTAATTTGAGTTGATCTTCGATAAAATCACACATACTGACAAATAAATTTTTGGGATAAATAATGTATTCATTTTCAAATTCCTACACACATAGAAACAAAGAACTCCCGAGAACGGCTCTTAATTTTTACAAAACAAAGACAAACCAAAATCTTCATAGAGTATTAACTCCAACAACTACAGTATTAGCCAATAATATATCTCTGGCCAAAAGCAGTAACAGCCTAACTCGGTTTCTCATACTTTTCAGGCGGAGAATTATTGAAAGTTTCAGTTCATTGATTTAATTCATTTATTTGATTATTTGTATATGTAATTTGTTTTTTCTTTTGCAAAATTTACCGAATTTTCTACTTTCTTTTATTGACTTCAGTATAATTTAATGCTAAAGGTAACAAAACAATGTAATAGTTGGTTTTGGTTTTCAGAGAATAACATCTTTCATAAACTTGCTACAAATATAAAAAAATTTCGAAATTAGGTTTGAGTATGTTAAATTTAATAGTGGCAATAATTCATTTTCATCCTAACTCGAGTTAGGCGGATTTGGCTTATGACCACAGAAATATTTTAAAAGCTTTAGTAATCTGTTGGTGTTTATACACCAAAATACACGTTGATATATGTATGTATGTATATGTACATATAAAATTAAATTTTTTGAAGTTTTCTTTAAATACAATAAACATAAGTAAAGAGAGATGGTATGGTTATGGTATGTGTTTCTGTAAGTGCAATATTCCTCTATTGTATAAATAATTCGTTTCTCAAGAATGTTATGCTGTATCCGGATGTGATTTTCTAGAGCAGCATCTGCCACATGAGTATGTTTGGTTCTTTCTCTCTCTCTCTCTTCCTGTGCTTAACCGAGTGGTATTCGTTTACCGCGGTGAGATCGTCATTTTATGTTCCACGTTTTAGGAGTGATGGAATTGAAGAGTTTGTGTACACCTCCATAAAATTTATAATATTATTCTTAAGTGTAGTGCAAGCTTATACCTAAATGTATAAAGTTTTAATGTTTTAGAGCTTTCAAAAGTCTCTGTTCTTCATTTACGCTTCACTCACATTTAAATTGGGTTACTTAATCATCATTGAAATGGAGGAAGTACTTGTATAAGCCCACATTTATGTTTATATTTCACTTCGAATAAGTATCACCTTTTCATTGCTATTCACCTGATGTATGTGAATATAAGAACGCACGCGTACAGAATTTTTTAAAATCGTAACACAAAAGACTTAAGAAACAAACTCTGGCGATAGACACTATAGCTTAATTCAATCAGCTAAAAGTAATTTTATACAATACAATGTAGGGCTTATACAAGAAGTGTAGCTGTCCAAGAGTATATTACGGGTATATATACATATATAAGGTATACCCAATGTTCACCTTATATACATATGTACATATTTATGTGCATATATAAATTTCTGTATACAATATTATACATTAATGAATATGTGTATATATGTATATATCATTAACGTCATCTCTTCGGTCAAATTTGTCCCATCAGCCTGGCTGTCGATGAAATCTCGCTATAATAAAATACATACATATTCTTTATTGTATCGACCAGTTTTGTATTGCGAATGGGGCAAATTTATCAACAAGCCCTCATATATAAAAACTAGGGAAGTCTGCGTCAACAGTTTTGTTAGATTTATGAGTTATAAGGCTAAAATGAATGTTTAAATACTAGAATTGGGATAATTTTACTTTTTGTAAAATCGTATAATCGGATTCTGTGACGTTGTATTCTAGCTGCTTATAAAATCGTAGACTCAAGCATATTCTTAAATTCAGAGATCGGAGATAATGAACAAATATGTCTATGTACCAAACCATCTTCCAAGCGGAGCATTTTTGGTCAATTATTTTTAAATATGTAAAATCAATTTAATTTTGAAACCGTTGCTTACCTGAATTAAAGGGAAGTTCGTTGATATACAGGCAATAAACACTAGTAGATTGAAAATTTAAAGTTTATTCCATTTTCCAAGCAATTTAAATTCTATTTACATAAAAATATCGAAGATATATTTTTTATAAATCTTATGTACGTACACGGATTCCTTAGTTTTTCAAGTACTTTGGGTTTTAAAGTTTTATTATATGTATACTTAAAATATAGTCTAGCTCGATAAACAACATGCTTAATTAATTAAACAATCTTTCATTTTACTGAGTTTAGTATTCAAAATATGTCAGTAAACTTAGGAATATTACAGTAAATGTAATATTCATTTCAGTTTCGTCTTAACGAAACTGTACATTTTTTCAAACAAAGCTTATAATATACGATCGATTTCATCTAAATAAACCATAACTGTAGAGGAGGAACAGAATATCACGGCCTAAAATGAATGAAGAATGAAAAGAACAAGACTGTTGCATTTGTAAGCCATCTACACACCTTAGCAACAAGTTTTTGGAATTCTAAAAATAAAAGTAGTCGGGTACATAAGAATTTGAAGTAACATTTTAAGTGCGATGCTGTGCAGCAGGATGCAATACTTGTTTCTTGTATAAAGAAAGACATAAAAATACATACCGATTTACGAAGATGTTATGAGTATCTTTTTGATACATAAAAACAGGTAGACTCTGGTTTTTGCGTTGCGTATATATTTATCTATGTATGTATGACGTACTAGTATTCTTTTGATCATATATTGTATTGTTTAAATAAAAACTGTACACAATATATTTATTAATTTTTTAATTGTTTATGACATTTTTAAGTTTTCTAATTCGTTTTATAAGAAAATCGTCCTGTTTTATTGTGGCCCTATCTTCTTATCAGAGCGAATTACTTTAAACTATTTAAATATTTTCACGCCTGTATAAAATAAAATTAATTGCAAAATTAGTATTTAATCATATTAATTTAATTATATGAAACTAATTTTCAGTTTATGATTTTTATATAATATATACATATGTATAGGATATAATTTTTGTACTTATAATTATTACATTATATTTTGTAATAAATTTCCGGAAAATTTTACTACTTTCAGTTTCCATGTGGAAAGTACATGAAAGTTCCATATAAATAAATAAATAAGAAATAATGTTAGTTTTCGGTGCTAACGTCGAAAAACCTCGGCCCAATCAATAAACTAACCTGGCTGATCAGAATTTCGGTGGATTGTTGTCATAAAATTTATTGAAGAAAAAAATATGTTGAAGGAATTAAATATAATAATATATTATACAATATTATTATAGTTATTATTAGTGTGTGGATTCATTATTGTTACTATTATAGTTCATACTTTTATCCTTGCAAGATAAAGCTACACACCACTAATGAATGAATATATGTATATCAGACTTTATTCATTGAAGAGAAGGACTTTAACGTCGTCGTCGTGGCACTGGGCGACGTTTGGAATCTACACAGAATCTACCTACGTCAGAGTCCTTACTTCTGTAGCATGTTTGACGACTCGTGGAACGAATTGTCTGAGGAACCTGTGCACTTTACAAATTTAGATGATCGCATAACGCTTGATGGCACTGAATTTGAAGCAGAACCTTGTTTTTAAATAAAACAAATATTTACAAGTAACTTTTTGTCCAACAAAAACAGATCTAGACGCATTCTTTGGCTCCATTTATTCTGATGAGATCGAAATCGATCCAGTGTCCAGTGCGTAGACGTCATGTGTGAAACCATTAATGCTGACGTGAGTGCAGTAGATGTTGTCCACTAGCTAGTTAAGTCTACTAATAAATTTCGTTCCTCACTTAGTCTAAAACCAAAATTGAAATCTGATATCTAAAAGGAGTTCGTTCGTTGTGAAATGTGTTCGTTCAAATTCCGAATTTGTTGTGCCAAAACCAAATAATTTGTATGTGGTTCAATCGGATACTGGCTGTGGTATCATAGGGGTAAGGAACCTGGCTATAATGTTCGTATTAAATTTATTCATACTAAATTTAGTATGAATAAATGAATAAAAATAAGAAAGCATGTTTACCATCATTTATAAAATAAATTTAATCATTTGTTGGAAGAAAGAAGTCTCAAATTTCTTATGTTGTTCTATTCTCTTATTTAAAGCACATCAAATATTAGTAAATATTTAAATTAATTCAATATAAGTTTACTTCTTCTATGGAATACCATTTTGAATAACTTTTCTCTTTGATTATTTGTCTTCGCTGCAAAAAATTGTACAATAATGAAGAAACGTGTCTCAGTTCTACAATTTCTTTCTTGTATAATGTAAATAACTCATGCCACTTGTAAAGAATATTCATTACATGCACACTCCTAGACAGCACTAGTTTTTGGAAATGTGTATTTAAAAAAATGCCAAACCATCGGAACACAAGAGGCTCGACATCAATACAGTCTTTTTCAGAACCGCATATTTCAAGTTCATAGTCCCACTCACTCGTTAGAATAGTGTACAAATAATTCATCATGAACAGCACTTGTGGATAATCAATTTCTTTACGAATATGAGAGGTAATGGCGCTGGTATCGTAAGAACAGCATAGAATGGCATGGAGCACATCAGCATAACCTTTTATTAATGGTGTATTATGAAATCCCTTCAAAAGTAAATCGACATTTGCTATTTCTTCAATATCGTTATTTGTTGAACTTTTTTCAGTTTCGGAATTATGGTTAGCAGAACTATTATTTATTTCAATTGATATGTTATTTAAAACATACTTCAACGTTTTAACCAACATTTTTTCTGAAATGTTTTTATAACGCCGCAAACAAACTGCAACATCACTCAATAAATTCGAATTTATTAGGACAAATAAGAGTTTTTCTGAAATCTCGTGCTCACTGGCACCGCATTTCTCAAGTTGTGCAGCGATCATTTGAACCTCATTTGTCGAAAAACCGTCGTCATACACGTTCGTCGTCAGGTTTATTTGAATACTATAGCATTGTTCATCTGCCTGTATAACATCAACATGCATGTTCGACATATTAAAGGCACTAAAATCTTTTTCAAAATTAGAAACAGTCTCGAAAGGAACAATTTTTCCATCGGCATATACTGCATTACTATTTTCAGCTGTTTTTAATGAATCAGTATTGTTTTTCGATGTTGCTGTTTCCAATGAATCAGTATCATTTGTTGGTCCCGACTGCACAAACTGAATATTTTCTTGGAACGGATCTTCCTCATTGATATGATCATTTTCTACGGCAATTAGGAAATTATTGCATGATTGTGTTCCTACAAAATCTGATAGCCGCTCCTTTGAAATACGATACGACACTACGGAAAGATTGTGTCCCATAGCCAGTAATATGTGGCCATTTTCAGCCCACAATCGCGACAAATCGAAGTATATTTTGAAAAACTGTTTCGCTTTGATGACTTTAAACTGTGTATTATACAGCAATAAATAAGCACCGTCTTGTGTACTATTCGCTCCATATATTGCAATAAAATGCCGGGAAACACCTACGATTGACAATGGAGTGTCAACTTTAAGTGAATTTAACATGGACACAAAATTTCCAGGAGATTTCTCTGGATCAATGGGATCATTAAGATTTAAAAGAAATATCCGTTTATCGGACCCTGTAATTGAGAAAAAATGTTAAACATTAGGATATTTAATAAATCACTATAAATTAATAAGTAATTGAAGTAATATAATTTCCATAACTTGAAATGTCAATTTTAATACTTTGATTTGATGATAGTAAGTAAAGTTGAGGCTAAATAGCGAACCCAATGATATAGACATAACAAGTTATCTATTATATTTGGCATTAAACATGCTTACATATCGTTACCAGCATAGGACCACTATCACCATCAATAACTGCATATCCAGCAACAGTAACATTTAGATTTTCCCGTTTAATTACGAATTTTTGCACTTCTTTTGATGGGTCTGGGTTCGCCTTACTATCCAAATCAATTTTGACGAGTGTGAAGGTTTCTTGGTTTTGATCCTTTTCAAACATTGTCATACATTTTCTGCCATCCGAAAAATCCGATACCTTCGGATCCATGATAGTAACTTCAGAAGAGGGATCTAACTGCTGTTTAACACTTTCTTGATTCTTTCGCGACTGTATAGCAGTATTCAATTCTTCACATGTTCCATCCGCATAGACAATTAATGTCGTCTCCATATAAGTCACTAGATCAACAATGTGTTTGTTAAACTAGAAATCAACAGAGGTAAATAAAAAACGGTCGACGATGCCGAATAAATCCACTTACTCTGAACTTTTTACTCTTATTAATATCCACATCTGATGCATTCCAGCACCGTATCGTCCAATACCCAAAGACTCCCACATATTTCTGGCTTTTGTAATCGTATACAACTTTCGAGGATAGCTTTTCCAATGTGGACCAACTACGAACTTGTTTTTGATTGTTAATCTAAATAGTTAGAGCAAAGGAATAGTAGAACCCATCTTTAATATGGGGAAAATATTGTTACCTGAATGATGACAACCATATTTCTTCCAAAAGTTGTGATAATGTTACCCTCTTCACGATCACATGATAAACCCAAAAAATCATTGGGATTATGTATGGGGCACAGGTTGTAATAGGTAATGAATTCAGTCATCCTTTTAAAGTAATGTAAAAACCGTATTGTTCGCACGTGCCGTTTGCTATATTTATCAAAAACAAAACGATGTTGATTCTTCTAAAGTTATCAAATATTATGTACAATCATAGTTGCACACCGAAAAAAAGAACACACTGATAGCTGATAGGAAAACGTATCTTTCGTGATTAAATTTATGCCTAGAACACATAGAAAATCGCACTACGAATATTTCGGTGCGAACTGTCAAAATTACACGGCCTCTTATGGGAAACGAGAAAAAAATAAAATTACGTCGCTGCCTCTGCTTGCGACTGCGAATAAAAGGCAGCTGCGATCGATTTGAATACGATTTGTTCGCAGTCGTCGCTCTTGTTCTTCTTATTTGTGTGTGTTTACATTGGCTTTGACAAGCCAAAACTTCGCTCCGGCAGAAGATTTCTGAAAGTTCGCACCGAAATATTCGTCGTTCGATTTTCTATGTGTTCAAGGCATTAGTCACATCACAACTTTGTACGAGTAAAGACACCTGTGCATATAATATGCATACAACCAAATGGTTGGAAAATCGAAAAAATGAGCCAGGAATGGGGAAAACGCATGACCAGTGCTACCAAAATGTGGAAGGAACAATTTACCAGTGCTGCCAGTCTTTTTTGATATTTTCTGTATTTAATTACTGTGGTACCTAAATAAGTGCGTCTTGCGTTGCGTTTATCACTGCGCCTTAGAAACTACACTGCGCTATACCGAAATAACTGCGTTGCGTTGCCATATGTTTTGACAAAAAGTTTTTAAACATTCACACGCACATGAACATTTTTCTGATATCTGCCGCCAACTTCACTTCGTAGCGCATGTCAAAATTGGAAATTCGAAGGGGTCTCCGTCAGTGCGTTTCTTATTTCAGCCTTTCCACAAGACTGTGTGTTCCAATTTCATTTTGACAGAAACGCAACGCACGACGCACTTATTTAGGTACCACAGTTAATGTTGTTACCCCAACAACAACAACAACGACAATTATTATTTTACATAAATAATTCGATTACCTTTCCGACAATATTCCACAGAACAAACCTGTGCCTATCTCAGAATGCTTGTCTGTCGGCAACGTTGTATTTAGTACCTTAGACTACAGTTCTAACAGAAATAAATTTAAGAATGATTTGTTAAATTACTTTGCTATGCATTGATCCCCTTTAGTTATAAAGTAATCTGTAAGGACCTGTCCAATAGATGTAAATAAATATATAAGCCGGTGCACCCAAAACGAGTCACTGTTTGGTGCGGATTTTGGTCCAGAGGCATAATTGGGCCATTTTTCTTCGAAAATAAGCAAGGAGTGGCCGTTACAGTCAATGGCGATCGTTATCGGGCCATGTTGAAGAAGAGGATATTGGCAACATTTGGTTTCAACAGGACGGCGCTACGTGCCACACAGCCGAAGCTACACTCGCATTTAAAAAAAAAACAAGTTATTTGGCGGACCCTGTATTATCAATAACATAAAGGTATCTCGTAAAGCCTAGGAGATATAGTTCTTAAATTTTAAAATTTCAAGGGTTATAATCTCGGAACTATATTATGGGGGGAAAATTTTTGTTGCCGTTGGGGTCAGTGCCAAAAACAACAACATTGGTTAGGTCGACAAACTCCTAATCTTTTCCCTTTTTTATCCTTTACTTATTACAATCGTTCTTTGTATAAATTATAAAAAATAAAAGCACTGTAATGTCCTTGAACCAAAAAAAAACGTGTTCCGCAGAAGACGGTGATTTGCCATTGGCATGGCAAAGCATTTTTTTATTCTACAAAATTAATTAAAATTAAATAGTTAAAAATTAAATTAAAATTAATAAGTAAGAAATAAGTCATTTAAAATATCATTTCATCATTTCTGCATCAGTTCTGTTTCGTATTGTTTATAGAAATTATCTACTTCGTTTAGAATGTAAAACCTTTGATACATCTTTCTGTTCACCTCGCTTGCGCTTGTTAAGCGGGTTTCTAGGATCGTAAGCATCATACCAGTCGTCATCTTTGGTCGACGCATCCTTAGCCAATACCACCTGTTTATCTTCGAATGTCAATTTGTGCGCCAGCCACTGATCACCTTGAATATCTTTTTCAACTTCTTTGTCCTCCAAAGATTCCGTATTACACGAACTTTCACTTTCTCCGTTCCTTAAGGTGTCCAGTTTGGAACGAAACTTTGAAAGCAAGTTTAGCGTAAACATTTCCCTGAAATACAAAAATTATTTGCTGGCTATAATGGATTAAAAAATGTACCTATCGGCGCCTTTCTTTGGCAACTTCTTCTTCAATGAGCTATATTTTTCCTTTTCTTCAAGAAAGTTTTTTACCAACTCGTTTTCCACCGCCATCTTTGTAACAACATCATTGCTTTCTTTTTCGATTTTCTTAGTCAACATTTCATTCTTCATTTTCTTATTAGTTTGGTATTGCTTTTTTAAAGTAATTATTTCCTGCCGAATCTCTTCCCTAAAAATTTAATCAAAATTTAACCACAAATAAACAGTGTGAAATTAGTAAAGAAATATACATATTCTTTGAATAGGAAAACTTACTTTCTTTTTTCGTTCTTTGTCAATTGTTCCTGGTGTTCTGTAATTAAAAAATCACCATCTGACTCGGAATCCTCTTGATTTACCGGTGATCTCTCTCTACTTAGGGTTTTACAAGAATCCCGGTTTATCTTTAATTTATCTTTAATTTTTTTCAACCGATCTTCCCCGTCCTCGTTCTGTTCTGGAAAGACAGATTCACTGTTATTTTTTAACTCTGCATTTGATGGCTGCTCTCTGTGATCAACTCGAACTGCTTTCTTGCTCCATTTTGGATCATCGACAACATCATGCATTGATTTAGATTTTCCAATATTATTCTGTACAAATTTATTCGTTTCTTCTTCATCCTCCTCGGCTTCAGAACCGAAAGATAGTAAACCATAATTTCTACAAGTTGGCATAAAATTAATAAAAAATTAGAATTGGGGAGAAATTTGTGAAATAACAACATACTTAACACCCTTTTCCTTTTTTGTTTTCACTTTGTCTTTCTTTTTATGCCTCTCTATTTCTCGTGGTATAATATCATCAAAAGGATTATTTAATATCTCTGTACGTAATATTTTTTGCGGATACATCGGTCGATCATTATGGTCTACTAGACCTTCTTCCAGTTTTAGCACATTAAACAAAGTGTCTCCCGTTACTTTTCCGAAGAGAGTATTTTTATTCTGCAGTTCGGGAGTAGGTCCCATTGTAAAAAAGAACTGTGAACCGTTGTCATCCATGCCGGAATTTGCCATTCCCACAAGTCCACGACGTGTATAACGTAGACGAGAATGAAATTCATCCTTAAATGGAAAACCAAAAGCTGATTCACCGCCTGATCCATCGCCATCTGGATCACCTCCTAAATATTCGGATTAATGAAAAATTCATTTCATACACTTATTTATTTCTCCAGAATTTTTAAAAGACTTTTAAAAATAAAAGTCTTTGATAAAAGTTATTTTGTCACTTTTATTTTTAAGTCATTGATAACAGTTATTCAAAAGACTTTTATGATACAAGTTATAAATGTTTGAACCTCTGCTCATAACAGTTATTTAAAAGTCTTTTTTGATACAAGTTATAAATGTTTGACCCTCTGCTCTGAACTTTATTTGTAAAGGGGCGACTTAAATTACTCTTGGATCTACACAAACTTTTAATTTATTTTATTGCAGGCAGCCCCGCAGACGCCGTAGACGTTAGACGCATAGTTAATGTGGAGGACAATCAGTAATTTTACCAATAATAGTTTTGTGTCTCTGGTCAAAAATTGTTCGATCTTATACAGTTTCTTGAGGGCTATGTATCCCCCTGAGTCGAATTTGAACAATGTGGTTTTCCCACGAAAGATTTTTAGTAAGTATGACGCCAAGATTTTTGTCATTGTCGACACACGTCAATTGAAAATTTTCCACCATTATAGATGGTACTGTGCTACGAACTGCTCGACAACAGACATGCCTTGTATGCAACAACAGGTTTTGCCTGTATGCCTTAGTTTTTTTAAATTTTTTAACTTAAATATTATATATTGTATCTAATCTATAAGTGAATAAGCACCCTGTAGTCCAAAACATCGTCGATGATGTCTTGCAAGACAATTCTTATTTGTCGTCAGCAATTTTCCATTGGTGATATTTTTAGGGACATTGTGTCTCGCAGGTTGTGCAAACGATTATGACCCGAATTTTACGCTTAGTGACCTGAATAATTATTAATAAGTTCGTACGAATTCCTAATTTTCCATTGACGATATATTTAGGGACATTGTGTCTTGCAGGTTGTGCCAACGATTATGACCTGAATTTTACGCTTAGTGGCCCGAATTAACATTAATAAGTTCGTACGAATTCGTGTACAGTATAAAAAACAAGACAACATTGACGACATCGTCGTACGTTGTCGTCGGAGAAAAAAACGACAATTGTATGAAAATGTCGTCGATGATCACCATAGGCTTGTCTTGCATACGTCCTCAAGGACGGGCTTATGTCGAGCACGATTCGTCGAGGAGGTGTTGGAGGCAAGAACTACTGGGTAAATAATTTATACATACACCTAATTCGAACATATGTATGTATACTTTCCTTGTACTATAAAGCCCTTAACCACCCGATGGAAAATAGTGCCGTTGTAGTAGCCATCCATACATAGTTGAATAAAGTTTCGGCATGTTCTTGGACATTCTCTAGTCCACAATTCGATATCAATATCACCAACAGTCGTTTTAAGGAGCACCTAGAAATAGTTTAGTCTATAGGATAATTAGTTCACATTATTAATCAACCAACCTTCCCTGATGTAGGTGGTTCCTGGATATAAATGTTACTCATATTATTTGTTTTTCTCAATGCAATTCCTTTTCACAAACGAATCAGAATTTTCCTAGACTGTGCTGTTTTTGAAAATAAATAAAATTACTCGATCATAGCTGCACAAACAAAACGTACTTTTTATTATACTGCCTTATTTTCGATGTGCGAACGTACCGCTTGTCAACGTTACTCTTTGTTATGTTCGTAAAACAGCTGTCCAAATTTCTTCAGAATAGACTCCGCTTGCCCTTCTGCCCATGAGCGATGAACTCAATGAGTTTATTGTGTTTATACGAGTGAAACAAATCGTAGATTATACTCGTGAAAAAATAACAACACAAGACAAGAAATCAACTTTTGTTATTGTTGCTGTCTTTGTTGTTTTTTATTCTGGTTTCAATTACAACAACTCATTTTGCTCTCGTTATCGAGTTATAACCCGTCGAAATTCTTACCTGTATATCTCCTAAACTATTGAAAATAACCGGATATAATGGCATTTGAAATACCTTTTATTTATGTAAATAAAATTTTGTCGAGAAACCATTACTTTTGGAGGGAAACGACTTTTTATATTTTTTTAGTTCCTATTTAATAGTTCTGAAAAATCTGAATTCATTTTTAGTTTAAAATGCTTTTTCATCGTAAAATAATGCACCGTTCTTGGTGAAAAATTCTTAAAATTCAGAAACTTTTATAGCCTAACTGCACATTTTTTTAGACAAAAATTAATAAATGGGGAAAAATCATAAAAGTGTAAAAAATCGTTTTTCTCCAAAAGTAATGTTTTTTTAACAAACTTTTGTTTACATAAATAAAAGTTATTTCAAATTACTTTATAACAGTACCTATCCTATCCGGATATCTTTAATAGCTTAGGAGATACAGATATAAGAATTTCTATTTTCGAGTTTTAATCAGCATAAAAAATGACAACCACATCACTGGAGTGATTCTCCAACGGTTAAGTTAAGCCGAAATTTCAATTTTTCAAATTTACAATTCTCATTTTCGATTCAACTCTATTTTAAAATAAAAATAAAATCCAGAACTCCAAAATCGGCCTTTATCGGGCATTCTCAAAAGTAAATAAAGTTACCTTCTACCGGCTTGTCAGTGCTGTCACATTCATGAATTACATCCGGCATCCATTCTCTGCTAGTTTGCTTCCTGAGCTGTTGCAATTCAATTAAAAATTTAATTCTCCGTCGCATTTCCACCGAACAGTTTACGATTGGCTATAACATTGGTAATTAGATTATTTCATGACGAATGACATAGACAGCTTCACCTACAATGGCCAAGTGTATATCTGCAGTAAATAAGCAGGCAACTACCTAAATTATGCAGTAATCATGGAAACAAGAATTTGAATTTATTGAGAATTACATTGAATACGAATAAATTGAAATATTTGCTTTCTAACTTGACACAAAAAGAAACATTTTAAAGACAAAGCTTATGAAATATAGAGAAACGTATATATGAAGAGAAATATAGAGACGTTCTAAAAAAAATTAACAACTTTAGAACATGCTATAGGAGAGAACTAAAAAAATCAAGAAATAATAAAAATAAATAAAAAAATTTTTGAAATCATTTGGGCAAGTTAACTCAATTTATTTGCCAAGCGAGTGTGTGTAAAAATGTTTTTTTCTTTTTTCCATTCTTTGATCCATAAGCTTTTCCTTTTCTTTCCTCTTGTCTTTCATCAATACCTCAATACCATCAATTATTATGGCTGCCAGAATTGCGTGGTCCATTTCGTTGATGTTTTTCAGTATCAGTCGACAGCAATGAAAAAATGAAATCGTACAACTTGCTTGAACGTGTGAATGCTTGACAATGCAGTTCCGTTATTTATCGTACGATTTCTGAGAGCCGCAAGTTGTACAACAAATGAGCGCCATCTGACACTTCGCATTATTCAGACAACAATAAAAATTGATTCTAGACTCCTTTGAGATTTGAAATTTAACTACCGATATCTCTTAAACTATAAAAGATCGCGCGATTTTTCATACAATTTTTCTCCTACACCTACTCCCACACCGATTCTGGTGAAATAAATTCCCGTATAAAGCTAATGATCTCTGCGTTTTTAATACTGAGATAATTAAATGGCTTAATTATACATTTTACTAAGAAAAAATTAATGAATAGAAAGAAATAGTACACAGAATGATAAATTCTGTTTCTATTCCAAAGTGATGCATTTGCGACAAATTATTGGCGGTTAACTTTCAAATTGCAAAGGTGGTTCTTGGGGTCAGCACCAAGGACTACAACAACAATAAAAGTGGAGCTCCGTGCCTATCTTATATATAAAGCGTTGAACACAATCGGAGCAACAGGATACAGCAACATTTCCAGGCAACAAGAAATTCCATGGCGTTAATTATAATGGCTGGGCAACTGTTGCTCAGCAACAAAAATTACATATGTCAAATTCTTAATGGTGGTGTAACACTATGCCACTTTAGGCTGTCTTAGAAAACCTTCAACTGTTTCTTACATTTTCTCCAGCATCCTTTTTTAGAGGATTTTCCATTTCTTTTAGCTATTGATAAATATTTTGAGTAATTTTTTTTAAATAGGAATTCCGTATATTTTCTATTTCAGAAATAAATTGCTTGTAATAATAATAATAAAAATTTCGTTAAATATTAACTTAAATAAATTGGCATTAAGATGCCTAGTGTGACACCCCTCACAATGCAAATTGTCAAATTTTACATGACACAATGTAAACAAACACACCGAAGAAGTACAAGAATGATTCTGTTGCTGTCAAAATTAGAAATTAGCCCGGAGACAAGATACAAAATGGAAAGCAAACCAGCGCAACAAACTGGAAATCAAACTTTTTTCTCGATCTCCATAAGAGCCCATGTAAATTTGACAGCTAAAAATGTATCTTGTATCCTGTTGCTCCGATTGTGTTCAACGCTTAAGGCGGCAAACGAATATAGTGAATTTAGTAGATGTTCATGGTGTAAAGTACCCTAACATATGATAAGATATTCCAGGAGGCAATCAGAAAGAAATAAGTGTCATATGTTCAGTGGAAACAAAATCTACTTCCTTCTTATGACATTACGGAATTGGCGTGGGTCTTTCTTTTTCCGTTTTGAACGTTCGTGATGGCGGTCGGTAAAAATAAGGGTCTCTCCAAAGGAGGTAAAAAAGGTGGCAAGAAGAAGATTATCGATCCTTTTTCCCGCAAAGATTGGTATGATGTAAAAGCACCAAATATGTTTAGCACTCGTCAAGTGGGCAAGACTTTGGTTAACCGTACTCAAGGCACCAAAATTGCTTCCGAGGGCTTGAAGGGTCGTGTCTTTGAAGTCTCATTAGCTGATTTACAAAAGGATGATGACACCGAACGCTCATATAGGAAGTTCCGTCTAATTGCTGAAGATGTGCAAGACCGCAATGTATTGACCAATTTCCACGGTATGGATTTAACCACGGACAAGTACAGGTGAGAAGGTGAGATTTAAGTGAGGTTAGAAGTTTTAGTGGACTTGGTAAAAGGCAGTGTATATTGTTAAAAGACAAAGTATGTATGTATAGCAAAAAGATTTTTTGGTGAACGTATAATTCAGACTGCGTGAATAAAATACTGAGGCCGTAGTCTCTACAATACTCCAATAAAAGAATTATATGTAAACTGCTTTTTGCCCAAACGTTTGTCGAAGAGCTTAGTTTACACACAAAATGTGATTCCTAAAATAAAACAGTGGTAAAAATGTTGATTCAATTGTACGCTGTTAAATAGGTTTCGGCATAAGTAAAAAGCATAGCTCATGAACCCTGATCGAAATTATTTTCGACTCTTAGTTTAGTTGTTATAGGGTAAAAAAAACGAGGTATATATTTAAAACCTATCTTTTCTGTTATAATTAGTATGATTATTGTAATAATTATGTAGACATTTCCACTTTTGCAGGAAAGCGGCAGATCGTTAAAAAAATATTTCTGTTTTAAATGACAAGATATCAATTAAATGCTTTAGTTTTCGATCTCAACATTCCAAGAGTATACTACTTTCGAATATTTTATGCAAATTCTAACAATGTGATGCATTTAAAAATGAAAAATTTTATGAAAAATCGGGCGATTATATTACATTTTTTTAAAATGAACACTGCGTTAAGTATTAATATATAATATATTTATACCATTTTAAAGTTAAAAAAACTTTTTCAAAAATATATTTTTTTATACCTTAATGTATTAATTTAAAAGGAAAAAATTGTTGTTTGAAGATCAAATTGTTATATTTCTGTAAAAGTCGAAATAATTCCTTAAGAGGTTCATTTAACATGCACTAAATTTTAAGCTAACAAAGTATTATTGCCAATTTCTTCAGCTTCAAATGAATGTATTTCTTTAACACGATTTCCTAATCAAATTTTTATTTCAGATCAATGGTAAAGAAATGGCAGACTTTAATCGAAGCCAGTGTTGATGCTAAGACTACCGATGGATACTTGCTACGCGTCTTTTGCATTGGATTCACTGCCAAAGATCAGCAATCTCAACGCAAAACTTGTTATGCTCAACAATCGCAGGTCCGCAAAATTCGCAACAAGATGACTGAAATTATCACAAGAGAAGTCAATAATTCCGATTTGAAACAATTGGTGAACAAATTGGCTTTGGACTCCATTGCGAAGGACATTGAGAAGATCTGCCAGCGCATTTACCCGCTACATGACGTTTATATCCGTAAAGTCAAAGTTTTGAAGAAGCCTCGTTTTGACTTATCGAAACTCCTGGAATTGCACGGTGATGGTGGTGGCAAGGGCACTGAAGCTGTTATTTCTGCCGAAGGTGCCGTGGTTGACAGACCAGAAGGATATGAGCCACCAGTACTTGAATCTGTTTAAATGTTACATGATTTTTGTATTTAATAAGAATCAAAAAATCTGAGTAAAAACTAAGAAAACCTTGTTTATGTAAGGTTATCGAGTCGAAGACAACCTGACTGTTTCTTATTATTTTTGAATTTAGTTTTATGAGTGGGAAGCGGTTCCGTTTTTTCTATTTCTTTTTAGGTAACCGGCAGCTGCTTGTGAACATGGTCTTGAACAACGACAGTTACTCCGGGAATGACAGACGTTACTCGGAAAATTTAATGGTAATTATAAATATATATTTTTACTCTTCACATGTATATACATGATGTTTAATATTTTTCGTCACTGATAATATATGTCTATAAAGTCTATAAATACATGAAGTAAACTTAAAGCTGATTGTTTCAAATTTAATTGCGAACTTAAAACTGTATTTCTTGAAGCAACTAACAATATTTCTCTTGAATCTTTCAGGCTTTCATTCTATTCTGGTGATTTTGGGATCCTTGTTTATTTCGGATTTTAATTGAATTTTTCTGAAGGTTTGTCTTTTATTATTTTATTAATTTTTATATACTGAATAATGATGTTTTAAGTATTATTTGCTACTCTTGATATGTCATGATGTGATAACGAAGTCTGATGTTTTAAATTTTGATTAACGTGATTTTTTTATGTTGATTATAAATTTCTAATATAGTATTATTTTACAGGTACTTATTCGACTATGCTGCCTCGCCTAATGGATATCTAAGGTAATTTCCCCACTTCTGATGATTTATTACGTTTCTTTTACATTATATTATATTACTATTTACGGCAAGCAAAATGTTGGGATTCATTTTTTATTGCATGATTTTTTCTATTCTTACGTATGTATACAAGAAAACTACACTATATTAATATTAAAATATTTAAGAAAAGTTTATATGACGCGCCTTTGGTACTTCCATACTTCTCTACACGTTTGCTTGCGTAGCATTTCGGGAAATAGACGAAACGAATGAAGAGGTTCGATGAGGTTCTCTACGCCTATTTTGGTTAAGATCTCAATGAGACCTAGAAGACTCATTTTGATCGCCCTAAAAGGAGTCGTGTGACGTGAAAGGGGTGGAGGGTGAACTCTGTTGAATTTTTATGGTAATATGTTGAATTTTTTGGTAAAATATTAGACCCAGTTCGTTAGATAAAGAAATCCGAGTAGTTGTTAGGAATGGCATTTGGAGCCTCATTCAATCCATTAAAGGCCTGTATTTAACCCGACTGGTTTGGTACTTGAGTATTGGTGAAGTTTAGTGATAAGAATTAAAGAGAAAAATGTTGTGTAGTATTCGGAATGTAACAATCTTCATCAACACTCAAGTCGTGGGTTCTTCTATACATAACTAAAATTATATGTTTATGAAATGTGAAACGAAAAGCTAACTGTTTTTAATAGCGAACATTTTAAATAGAAATGCGTAGAGTAAAATCTTTGTCTTTTTCATTAACATCTTTTTCTGTACTCTATTTTTAAGGTCCGTTTTGTCGATCTGGAGAATTGAATTGGGATGTCCGTTTAAAAATTATGCCAGCGATTCCAGTTGATTTAAATTACTCTATTTCAAGGTTCGATACGTAAACGTTTGGCGAATATGTCCGCAATGGCAATACGATCCTTGTTGGAAAAGTAAGCAATACTTGAGTATATAAAACAATTTTATATAGATTTTTAACTGATGATAAACTAACCCAGCTCGCTTTGAATGTCAAGTGAAGAAAACTGTTTCCAACCAACGCAAAATTAAACTTCTGATATAACTTAAACTTTTAATAAGTTTCAATTAATTAAGATGATATTATAATTTACATTTCCGTTTTTGCATTTCAGAACTTCGACTCAACTTCGATCTGACGGCCTTCATTATTTTTCAAAATGAGCAAATGAAATGAGTTTTGTGGTTCATATAAAATTCACAACGACGTCCGCAATCGCAATACGATGCTTGTTGAAAAAGTAAGCATTTTTAGAGTATGTGAAAATAATTTTATGTAGATTTTTAACTGATGATAAACTAACCCAGCTCGCTTTGAATGTCAAGTGAAGAAAACTGTTTCCAACCAACGCAAAATTAAACTTCTGATATAACTTAAACTTTTAATAAGTTTCAATTAATTAAGATGATATTATAATTTACATTTCCGTTTTTGCATTTCAGAACTTCGACTCAGCTTCGATCTGAGGGCCTTCATTATTTTCCAAAATGAGCTAATGAAATGAGTTTTGTGGTTCATATAAAATTCACAACGACGTCCGCAATCGCAATACGATGCTTGTTGAAAAAGTAAGCATTTTTAGAGTATATGAAAATAATTTTATGTAGATTTTTAACTGATGATAAACTAACCCAGCTCGCTTTGAATGTCAAGTGAAGAAAACTGTTTCCAACCAACGCAAAATTAAACTTCTGATATAAACGAAACTTATTAGATTAAATAAAATAATGTTGAAATGATAATTTATATTGTTATTTGCATTACAGATTTTATCACCCTTATTTCGATCTTATTCAATGACCGAAGGAGAAAATGGTTTAGATAAATGGAGTCCACCGAAAATTGAATTCAAATTATGGAGTTTATTATAAATTATTATCTTTAAAATCTATGAAATGTAATGACAATTGGAAAAATATAAATTAAATCTATATATATAAAAATAAGTTGTCCTATGTTCGTGATTTCATAACTCGAGAACCACTCAACCGATTTTCAAACGAGTACATGCGTTGGCAAGGTCTACTTTCACTGATGGTTTATAAAAAAAAAAAACATCGAAAAGTTTCTACGAATATGCGTTATACGCGCTTTTATGATGGTGTGTTTTCCCTATATAAAATGTATTTTTTTTCTTATGCGAATTACATTTTGTCGTTATAAGGCTCTGCTTGCTCGCGTCATTTGACTTATTTAATTTCTGTGTGTTTATTGATTGTCCATTTAAGTTTACAGTGCGAGCATTGATATTTTTTAATTATTGATTTGTAATCTTTCACTTAAAATTACAATTGAAAATCGGATTTACAATCATTATGATTCCTAATAAAAATCCACCAAAATTATACAACGGAACAAGACTTGCGGTCAAAAAATTAATGAATTATGTAATTGAAGCAACAATTTTAAATGGAAAATTCAAAGGCGAAGATGTTTTAATACCACACATCCCAATGATATGCCATTTCAATTTCAATGATTACAGTTTCCCGTTCGTTTGGATTTTGCAATGACTATTAATAAAGCTCAAGGCCAGTCGTTGCAAGTTTGCGGCCAGTCTAAATTGCAATAAATTTAGAATTTCCTGTATTTTCACACGGTCAACTGTATGTTGCATGTTCACGTGTTGGGAAGCCGTCGTCTTTGTGAAAATGGCAATACTAAAAATGTCGTTTACCACCAAGCTCTGCAATAAATTTTTTCCTTTTTGATGTTCTCACTTTAAAAAATTTATATTATTTTGCACTTCTTTTGCAGGAAAATGTCTATTCTTTCTAGAAAATTTAATTTTTAATACAAAGACGTAAACGTATGTTATTGTATTGTCCAGCAACGCGGGCAGGGTTACTCTAGTATCTTCATAAAAATCACTAGCAATTTTGCAATCGGCAATTTTTTCTATCATTGGGATTAAATCCAAACTGATTAAAATTTATTATTCCGTTCTCATTGATTTAAGAACTGAATTTACGAGCTCCAAGCATTTTGATGCGAAAAAGGTGAATTTTATTACACTTAAAGATGGATATATCTGTGGCCACAAACCGTAACAGTCGAAGTCTGTTTTTCTTATTTTTCTGGAGAGAATTATCTAAAGTTCCAATTCCTACAAATCAATAACTTTGTTTAATTTTATTTTTTCCAACCACTTGATTTTGACTTCAGACGGACCAAAAAGTTACAGTCATGTATGAGTGCATGGAAAGATCAACTTACTCCAGTGGCGTTTGGTTCGTTGTGTCCTCCCTCGTCCGGTCCCTGTTAACGTCCAATGTAGTCGTAATTGGATTTGGATGTAGTTGTATAAATAAGAAATTAATTAAGTCTTACTCTTTATATAGCATTAATGTTTATATAGCATTTTTAACAATAATTAGAAATTAATGAATAAATACAAAAATATATCAATTAGCGATGAACATTCTACTTGAATTGTAGTTGGCGTAATCTTTGTTTGCGTTCGGCTTCCATTTCTTTAGCCAAGATCCATGAGTCCTTATCTAGAATGCTTTTACCTCGAGCTACAGCCAATAGTCTTGAGAGCACTAGTAGAGCATGTAGATCGTCTGAGCTGAAGGAAGACTTCATTTTACGCATCTGTACAAAATCTGCTTGAATCATTTCGCTCTCTTCAGGATTCATCGCGAATTCGCTCGTTTTTGCTTTTGTTAAAAATTGCCGAAATTTATATAATCTCTCTGGTTGCAAGTAATGATGAGCTGCCTTTAATGTTTCCGCTATATGTTGCTTAGCTTCTTTATCAAAATTTAAAGGCAATGTAAAGTCGCTCTAAAAGAAGAAAATGCTTCCATTTAAAAAAGGAAAAACGTTAAATTCTATGTATTTTTTTACTTACTGGCAACATACTTCTTCCTTCGCTTAGCACAAGTACTGCTATATCTGCATTGTAATCAATTTCATAGTACTGAAAGTTGTATTTGACTTTCTGTTGCTTGATCAAATACGCCAGGCTCTGAATACCCTTTATTCCATTTTCTTCTAGTTTTCCTTCATGCATTTGAGTTTCATCCAGTACAAGATGAGTGTGTGGAGCTAACTGCAATACTCCAGATTGAAGTTTATTTGTTTCATAATCCTTTCTAAAATAATTCACATTTTAATATTTGTATATATATATACGGTACGACCTCTCTAGTCCGGTGTCTTCAGTAATCCGGGTACAACCAAAGCTATATGTATCCGGATTAGACAGGTCGTACTGTACAGGAGACCTCAAATTTATGAAACCGATTACTTTGGAACAAATGATGTTGTATTCATGTTTGTTAGAGATAAGGCTAAATAATGGCTTGCGGGCAGTAACAACTCCATAATTCCATACAGTTTTCTTGTATAGTCAGCTTCTTGAGGAATGTTGCAGATGTTTAAGGTAAACTTTCCAACGCTCTCACAATCTGAACGGTTATATCTGCAAGGGGATTTTAATGATGGTGTCTTTAATACGTATATTTAATACCAGGGTGCGGAAATTCTTCTTCTTCGTTTCTCTATCACGAAACTCTACAGTTACACAAGATGGTTAAAGCGGCTTATACAGGGTGTTTCGCATCAGAGGGGACAGAAGATCAAATCAAAGACCCCCAAAAAAATCGGGATGGGGGGTCAATTTCCCCCCGTTTAGACGAATTTTATAAAAATTCGACTTAACATCGAAAAAAAAAAATATTAAAAAACAATGGTTTGACCTAGATAACTTTTGCTTGCTGATTTTCAAAGCCAAATATTCGCTTCTTAATATCCTTTTTAAATTAGGTTCCTATGTCAAACAGTTTTTGAGAAAATTAATGTCAAAATTAAAATTTGGAAAAAAAATTCTGAACAAAAATTTTTGGTCGCAATTTTTTTTTTAAAATTATGTTATAAAGTATAAATTATTTTCCGACCATAAAATCCTCTAATCAATTCTAGAGAGAATGCTTCAAACCAGAAGGATCTATGTTTTGTAGTTTCCGAGAAAAGTGGAAAAAATTATTATCCGAGAAAAATTAAAAAGGATATTAAGAAGCGGCTTTGAAAATCAGCAAGCAAAAGTTATCTAGGTCAAACCATTATTTTTTAATATTTTTTTTTTTCGATGCTAAGTCGAATTTTTATAAAATGGCCCCTCCCATCTAAACGGGGGGAAATTGACCCCCCCCCCTCCCCCTCCGATACGATTTTTTTCTTGTCTCGACCCAACCTGCACGCTCTGATCTTCTGTCCCCTCTTATGCGAAACACCCTGTATAACATGCATTCCTTCGGGGTTTAGTATTGTATATTTTACTAATATATAAAAGTTTCTAAATAATAATTTGTTTGAATATTTTGCAACTTTATTGCATTTCTGAAGTGTTACTCTAGTCACATGGTTCTATATATAGAGGACGTCCCTCGAATAACACATTTAATTGGATCCGTGTTACTCGAAACCGAGTCTATAAATACATGCCATGCCATGGATAAATGATTCGAATTTCGTGTTAGTCGAGGAATGTTACGATTCGTAACCGTTCTATTCACGACTGCTATTCGACGGATGCTTGAATATTATACAGTAGTATATAATTTGTACTGAAAAATATTGCTTTGATTGAATTCAAACAAATTATTAAATATTTAAAAGCAAATTAATTTAAGAATGTTATTCATACACCGTGGATATTAAATGCGAAAGCAAATAATCAGCTGCAAGTTCATCATTAAATAGGCATAACGTTAGCAACATCCGCAAATCCTTTTGAACGGATAACATGTTAAGATCATCAGAAGTTTTGTCCGGCTTATTAGTTAGTCTGGAATCTAATAATGGATTTAAATGCAACAATCTGCGGAATGCAACTGCATGGAGGCGTGGAACAAAAGAAGAGGGAGGGGCTTTTGTATGTAGCTCGTGGGAATTTTCGAAAGGGCTTGACAGCTGGTTATCGTTCATTGTGTCTGCTGTCTCAATAGGATTAATTGATAACAACCCGATAAATTCCACAACTGAATTGAGAGTATACGAATCCAAGTCGGTATAAATGTTAACCATACATGCTTTTCCTGGACGCTCAGGAATAGGCGAATTAAGCATATACCCAGACTCGAAACATGTTTTATTTAATATACTGCTAGTTATCGTTTCTTTTCGACAAATATTGTCATTGGCATTTGCTTGAAAGTCCACTTCCTCAATATCCATAGCGTTAGATGTCGAAGAATGAACTTCAGTGGTGACATTAACTCCCGAATTGGGTATGCTCCGAGACATATTTTCCCTGTTGGACTTCTCTTCATACCCTCTTGCCCAGCTGTTTAATCCTGGTACTGATATAACAACTAATGTACGACGCTCCCCTCTGATATTACAATCGCTTTCGTAGTTCACTCTTTCATTTTTATGCAAAAGGAAGCAATCGCGATATTTACCCTCCTGTATACGCTTGGTACCATTTTCATTAATCACCTCATAGCGCTCAAAATAAATCTCAGGATCCTGCATATCCTGAATCATACCACGAAATCGAACAATAGTTCCATCTTTTAGTTCGTGTACCGGCATGTAATTTAACAATGGAATGGAAATCCAAGTCTGGGGCTCTTCCAATGTCAAGGGGATTTCCTGTAACACTTGTTCTGGCGCCATAAACATCTTTTTTAAAACCGATTAAAGAAAAACTAACGATATGTTTGTATAAATAAAACTAAAATTTGTGGAAACGAAATTAATGACAGCTATCTTGAAGAATAAACACAGCTGTAGCGCTAGACGCCACTTCATTTCTCGGCTGTCAAAATTACATGGGCTTCTACTGTGGTACCTAAAAGTGGAACTCCATAGCATGCGTATGCGTGCGTTTGACATTTGGAGTTTTCGAACATTTACGTGCGTACCTAACTAGCAACTCCATAGCATGCGCGCGCGTGCGTTTTTCAATCAGCTGTTTAATATATTTTTAGTGAATGATTTTGTGAAAACTATGGTTGATTTTGTGTAAAAAGCGCAAGTATGGGCGACGATTTTGGATTTTTCTTAATGATAATTGGCAGTGCAATTGCAGTATACATGCAATACACTGAATTAATGAAAGGAAGAAGGAAGTTTCAATTTGTTCCGATAATCAACGCTTCCTTTAACATACATATATATTTTTGTGCAAGCACACCTCGTTGATTAAGTTTTCACAATTATTTACTTCGAATTTATTTATTTATTTAAGTATTTACGTACTTATTTAGGTACCACAGTTAGGCCGTGGCTATGCTACTGTGCATACTCGGCACGTAGCACTTGTTTTAGTTGTTTTGTGTGTAAAAGAGAGAATAGGATATTTTTCCGGTCTCAACATCACGCACTTACACCGAGCAAAAATAAAACTCCACTCGGCGTCGGTGAGAAAATAGAATCTATCCGATCGAAGCGTCAAAGAACAAAATTCTCCCAACAGTAAATTAATCGACGCTGACGCTGTTTGATGTGCTTATACACCTATGTAGATCATTTATGCTGTAAACACATAAAATGTAGCTGAGCGACATTTGTAGCTGCATCTTGTCAAAATTACACAGGTCCTTATGGAAAATGAGAAAAAAATGAAAGGTAGCCGCTGCCTCTGCCAATGACGGCGACAATTTCGGAAAATTTTCCAATTTTGTCGCTGTCGCTGCTCTTGTTCTCCTTCTCTTTATGATTGTTTACATGGTATTTAACATTTGAGTTAATATTTTGAGGCAAAATCGTACTGGGTGAGTTTTTATATGTTAATTATATTAAATATAATACACGACATAAGGCCGTGGTTATGCTATCGAGTTTTGCTTGGCAAGTAGGACTTTTGTTTTGTTGTTTTGTGTGTAAAAGAGAGAATTGTTTACACACAAAACAACAAAAAAAAGTCCTACTTGCCAAGCAAAACTCGATAGCATAACCACGGCCTAGCCGGTAGCCTTGGTTGTGGTAATCCTTTATAGTGATTTTATATTAGGAGACAAAAGACTTTATTAGTGGAAACGTAACGTAATGTTTCGTTTCGACTAACTGAATCTTTAACGGGAGATGATCAAAACGCTAGCCATTAGCTAGATTTCATGGAGTAGACCAATTATGCGATCAGACAGTAGTAGTAGTTATATCGATGAGTGAGGAGCGTTATCATTTGCTTGCAAATATTAAGTAACGAAAGAACAAATATCTTTTGTGGTGTAGGTGTAGGTGTCATTGAAGGTGTAGAATAAAGTGGCGTATAGCAAATTAAAGGTAATAAAATAGTTACTTTATTTTTATGGAATTTATTATATTATTATTCACGTGATTTTTAAAGAAAACTTATACCGATTTTAAATTCCAACACGCCCCAACGCTCACATCCACCACGACCAATTTTTTGTTCACTATTTGGATTTTCAATATATTCTACATACCTGGGGGGGGGGTGAAAATTCGGACTAAGGGGCTAAAGTAGATTTTTTCCATAACAACTATTTTTTAATTATATCATGTTAAAATAAATTAATTTACGGATATAACACCCTGTTGATTTGTAATACAGAAAAATGTAATGCAAAATGTAAATGTAACTTGACGCTAGGTACAAGAATTTGTATTACTGGAGGGGGTGTATTGGCCTCTTTCATAAAGAAACAGATTTTAAAGAAATATACATAGGTAACTGGAAACTACAAGAAATCGAATAGTGTAAGTGGGTAGTTGTGCGAAAATTCAATGTTAGTGCAATGCATAAATAACATGTATTAAAAGTCTTGTTATTTTTATATATAGTTTTGATTTTTCTAAAGTTCTGGTCACTACGCGCACAATGTCAATTCCAATGAACAACCTTAATCAGGGCGGTTATGCTCCCCCTGCATTTGGAGCTGGCTACCCGAATGCACCCTATGCTGAGGGCCAAAATCCAACTGGTCCTGCAGGAAACTACGTGAGTTTTGTGTTGACTGAAATATACTTCTAACTGCGTTAATCAGCACGTGTATGAAAAAGATAAATGTCAAAAACTAACCATATAAAGTATATGAGAATGACGTCATTGCATGGTTATACCATGGAATGTACCTAATATATTTTAATTTTACTCTTTCCGGCTAAAATACCTTGGACCGTTTCTTAATTGAATGTCCTTATTTAGTGAATATGAATATTAAAGAGGAATCAAATTATTTATTATGATTATATTAATTGAAATTCCACAATTCTTGGCTCTCTGTACATACCATGATTGGGATCATCGGTAACAGAAGTTTCATCCGCAGCAATGGTTTCATCACCTTATAATTACCATCGATTTTGCGTCTCTCTTAAGAGACTGTTCCTAAAATTTTTGGATCAATCTTGGATGTGCAAAAATTCAGTATAGTATCCTTAATTGGGCGTTAACCATCATGTTAATTTTTTAATATATTAATTTAGCAATCAACATTGGTTCCCAAAAACTAGTCGTCATGTATAATCAATAATTTAAGTCAGTAACGCTTAGCTAATTATCCGAGAATTGTATATTATTCATCATCAACATCATCATCGTTCACATCATGAAATTGGCGAAGTTGTTAATTTTCTAAATGTTTTTAAACTTTGACATTTTAATAAATATGTTCTGTTAAATTTAAAATTTAACGTATGAAACTAAAATTAAGTTATTCTAAACATCTAAACACTTGTTTTGTGTTGCAATTACAGCCGTTCCTACCAGGAAATGCAAATGCAGGATACGCTCCAGTTCCACAAAAGCCGGAATATGGAGAGACGCAAGCTTATAGCGGGGGATTCGTGCCTCATACTGGACCACAACAACAACCGGGGTATCAACCGGGTTATCAACCTGGTTATCAGCCAGGATATCAACCAGGTCCAATTGTTACACAACCAATCGGTCCGGCTCCTCCAGGACAATCAGTAGCTCCACAAGGTGCGTCTTCTATTTATGTTTTCTTTTAAAACAAATTATTGTATTATTTATTATGTTGTACAAAGCAAACCATTTTAGTAAAAAAATTAATATATTACATTAATATTATTAATGTTTACGCATTTTTTAAGAAATAACACCATCAACAATGATCGTGGTACACCCACTAAAGAACCCATAAGATGGTGTATGAAGGCTTAAAATCATGATGAAATGCACAATTATCTATATCCCACACTCTGACGAAGAAGGGTATATTAAGTTTAACCACAGAATAAACAGTATACAGAATGCGCATCTCATACAAAAAAAATTTTGTTCCGTGGTCGCAATATTACGACCACTGTTAACTTAACATTACGCCCGCTGTTAATAATATTACGCCCAGCATTTAACAGCCCTTGTTTCAGTAAAGTTCAACTCCTTTGGTGTTTCTAACAGAACCGAGTGAGCTGATCAACATTTCCCGACGGCAACTTCGTCATCATTCGGTATCATCGTTGCTCAGTCGACTTTTTCCTACAGCATTTATATTGTACTATAAATATGTACACACATATACGTACAATACATATGTTCCCTACAGCAAAATCCACTAGTACAGAACTATCCATTTCACTAGTTTCTGCGGGTCACTACTAGTTCGTCTGTAATCTACTTTACGTGGCGAGAACTGGCGAATTTTCAATGGAGATGTCATTGGAGGTAGCAATTAACCACTTCTGCATTACCTATGCACTAGTTCCTGAACTAGTTAAATTTAAACTAGTGAAACTCATTCCTTTTTGAACCATTGGAGTAACTAGTACCCTCCCGAACTAGGGCATATATTTGTTTACTACATTATATTGTATAAATTTATTTAAATCTAAAAAATTTGCTGTTAGTTTAACATTTCACAATTTTTATTATATTTTAGTATACATACAGATATTCATTATATTTCAAAACGAATTATTGAATATTTTCAATATAAAGTGCCTTTTTTCATTAACTGCAACGCTTTCCTAAAGAGTTTTTCCGGAGATCATCTGAAATTAATATACATATAAAAACTATATATACAAATAGATAGAAAGATAGATAATTAGTACCTATGATGACATCGTACAGGTTCTTGAAATCCTTTAAACGCTTCTTGCCATGCGTTCCATTCAGGTTATAATTTAAGGCAATTTCATAGTCGAAAACATATTTTAGATTTATGCAGATATTAGCATTTAACACAGATTTCATCTTGTTGATCTAATTAATATAATATTTTTTCTTATAATTAATTATTATAAATATTTTCACGTTGTTTTACTTACTTTTTTCCAATGAGTTCGAATGAAGTTGGCTTTCAAAATTATGCACCACTTTGTACTTCAATTTCGCAGCAAACACTGAACACATGAAATAAAACAAAACTCGTTTCGAGGAAGCTTTAAAAATACCGCAATTTTAAAGGGAACATTACAACGATTTTCGTCGTCGTTGATAATGAAATTGGTGAGCTTCTGCATTCCCTTTGCACTAGTTCGGCGACAACTACGTTTTCTCTAGTGGCGAACTACTTATTATTGCGAACTAGTTTGCATTTTTTCTGCAGGGTTTGTACAGATATATACATATGTGTACACAAGGAAGATGTAGGAATGTGTTTCGCAGGAATATCAAACTCCTAAAAAATTGTCGACTAGCACTTTTTTTGTTTTCTAAAACAAACTACATACTGTGTAAAAGAAGAAGAAATCATGAGAAAAATGCATACATTATTGATAATCTATGAATTGTTAAAAAAAATTTTTATAAGCGGAATTATATTTTCTTTCGATCTCGTGTTATTTCAAATTCGTAAAAAACATCGTTTAATCCTATAAAAGGGTTTCCATTAACTTCTTAATGTTACTCGTATAACGTATTCAATGTGTTGATATGCCGATTAAAGTAGATCATCTGCCTATTCAAATTCTTCAACAGCACACTATGCTCGCAACGGAGATCGTGCGTTCTACATCGAACAAGAAGTAGAACAAAGCTACGAAAGTAAAATTCCTTCCAAAAACCATAAAATGCAAAATTTAAACCAAATCCAGACGGACGGACGGCTGCACATGGTTTTTTATTGTAAGAGAAGCAAAAGAAGACAAATCGCACCGTTCTTCTCATCGCCCGCTGTACACCATAAATGGATCGATTCTTTCTTTCACACTTTACTTGACATACGAGTGTTGCATCGATTATCTCTTCTTACGCATATTCGCTAGCATTGTTAGTGCAAAACAAAGGAAACAAAGTCGATCTTCCGATCCCTTCATACTCATTCGAAAAGATCTTCGAACGAACGTGAACAAGAGAAACAGCACTCTCATATCATGTGTGTTTGTTGGTAGAGTGTGCACTGAACTCGCTCTTTTGATGAAATTTGCCTAACTAATAACAGCAAAGAACTTCGTCGCCCGAAAAATTAACAGCGACAAAGCTCTGTTAACGAAATTCTGTTATCCTCCTATTGCTTTCGGGCCGCACCCATAATTCAGATTGCTTCGTTGGGCGACATGCACATTTTGTATACTGTTTATTCTGTGGTTTACGCCCTTATAAACGATAAACGCTTTTTCCGTTTAACACCCGTTTTGTTTTGTGCTTTTCGTAGTTTTTTATAGTTTTGACGTTACTAACAAACAAAATACCAACAAAATACAAAAAAGCATAAAACAAAACGCTTGATAAACGTAAATTACGTCTTACATTATAAGGCTGTTAACCTTTCGTTTGTAACGCGTATAAGTAGGCGTTGCGGGTATAGAAAATTATACATATTGATCAGCGTCGCCTCCTGAGTCGAATTAGCCTATCATGTTTGTCTGTATACGGAAATATGAAAACTAAAAGAGATATCTGAATGAGATTAAAAACACATATTCTCTGTTGCGTAAAATTGTTTGGGATTGTAAATGGACGAAATTTGTCAATTGGGCGGTATTCAAGTCCACTTTTTATACAGAAACTTAAGAAACTTCATTTAAAACCGTCTAACATTACACTGAAGTAAGATATGTCCACGAAATTTAATTCCAGGTAAACTCATATCAATAAAAAATATCCTTCTTCCCTGTGTGTGCATCACCCGCCGACTTTTATATACTACGCTTCATAGAAGATTTGATATTAATCGGTTATTTCTAGAGAATAAACTGTTTAATCTTAATTTGTAAAAGTATTTCAATAGCTATCTATCTAAATATGTATATCAAATATAACTAATCTATCTAAATCTATCTAATAGTTTATCAAATATATATTTAAGTATATCCAACAATTTACCATGTTACTAAGAGAAAAAAGTTAAGGCATCATAAGTAAGAACAATAAGTATAATAAACAGACGTGGTCAATCCATTTGCACATTGTATCGAAAATTAGTACAAGGAAAACAAAAATATAATATTTGAGTTCGAATTCAAGATTTAAGCAACTTTATTTACATTTTTGTATAAATCCGTAATATTTTTATTATTATTTCTATTTCATATAAATTATTTTTACGCACATCGTGCGATAAGGATATTTACATTTTAAGAATCGTCTACTCTGAGCTCTGCTCTATCGCTATGGTTACATGTTCTGATTGCATTAATCATTCTTAAAGCTAATGAAATATTAACATTGAGAAAGTATTACACATGCAGTTACATTTTCAAGTACTAGTGGATTTTAAGTATTAATCAAGATACAAATTCGACCTCGATTATGGTATAAGCACTGTGTAGTCTCGGCAGTTGTATTTACCTTACACAATGCTTTTACGTAAGTAGTTGTTTTTATTTTCGTCTGTAGAGGCGGCCTTATCAGGCGTTCTTTAATTGAGGCAATAAATAATACAAAGACTTCATATCCCCAACTGATATCTCAGGTCTGTTAAAAAGTTAAACGGTTAGATAGTATTTCAACTAAGTTGATTGTGACAGTATAAAGACGATCATCGTTGTCCGGGCATTAAATTTGAAACTTCTCTGGAATTAATGGAGTCGCAAGATGGCGGACATAGCGCGAATACAAATCATTACAGTGTATTACAAATAATTTGGCAATCAATTCACGAAAAATACGACCTTCTTCGGAGACATACGAATATTTTTTCCAATTATATTTGTAGAGAGTCAAATAAACCAATGCCGAAAAAACTTCGTCGATCATTGCATTTAAATAAGTCAGCTAAGCGAAAAGGATATAACGTCTTCTTGAGTGACGAAGAGAAAAGGTAAAAAGCCGTTGATTATAGTTTCACCAGTTTTAGATAAACTGTTTTTTTATTGTGATATTTATTATTTTTCTCTCATATTTTACGTCGTATTAATTCAATTAATATAAAGCGAAACGTATTAGAAAATTCTGCCGCTCCTTGTATCTGCCTTTGAAATGTCATTTTATGAATGATATCAGCATTATTAGATGATTAGATTTTGCTAATAACTGTCGTATTTAGTTCGCTTGCAAATTCTAAATTTGCTAAGGTTTCTTAATAATACCCTTGAAAAAAACAAAAGCGGAACTAAAATAGGTGTCCATTTTCTAACTATTATAAATATATAATAACACTTATACATATATATAATATACTATAATATGTAAGAACATTTTCCTATAACCAAGTTCATTTATTTAATATTTATTAGTAAACCATTCTTATAAACTATTCATTCATCTTTGTTAAAAACACAAATGAACTGCATTTTTGGGAATTTCGACCAAGCAAGAAAAGAAGCATATGTTTTATTTTTGTTGAAGTTTTCCTAAATAAGGATCAAAATTAGCTGTCTTTTTAGTGATAAAATTTGCGTTGGTCGTAATATTGCAATGTTTTTCTTCATGCAAAATTACATATCTTGAGATAACACAACTGATTTCACACATGTAGATAGTGTACATGTCTCCAAACACAAGATTAAAGATCTAATTTTGATTAATCGTCTAATTTGATTCTTATTTTTGATGCTGATGAAATTTTGATGAAGTCTAATTTTTTATTCTTTTATTTATATCGTATTTAATTTATTTATATCGTAGGAGATTGGATGAGTATACCTGTCGGAATTCCGAATTGTCCGCGAGGTTTGGAATACCTTACGAGTGTAGACCAGCTTTTAGTTAAACAGAAAGTCGAATTGCTGGAAGCATTCACCGGCTTCGAAACTAACAATAAATTTTCTGTTAAAAACGCTCTTGGCCAAAAAGTTTACTATGCAGTGGAGGATAATGATTGTTGTACGCGAAATTTGTGCGGCCCGGCACGTCCATTTGATATGAAAGTGTTTGATAACTTCCGCAATGAAGTAATTCATATGCACCGACCATTGGCTTGTTCCAGCTGCTTATTTCCATGCTGTCTGCAATCATTAGAAGTATCAGCACCCCCAGGTAATGTTATAGGTACAATAGAACAGGAGTGGTCCATTTGTGCGCCATCTTTTCGTATTAACAATCATGTTGGCGATACTGTGCTAAAAATTGAAGGCCCATTCTGTACATTTTCATTATGTGGTGCTGTAGAATTCAATGTAATTATTGTTAAATTAGTATTATAGTATAGTTTATTCAAGTAATGTAGATTATTTAATTGCTTAGATTGTATCATTAACGGGTGAAAACATCGGAAAAATATCGAAACAATGGTCTGGTCTGGCACGCGAAATATTCACTGATGCTGATTTCTTTGGTATTACTTTTCCACTGGATTTGGATGTACGCATGAAGGCTGTTCTACTAGGCGCTACGTTTTTGATCGTAAGTACCTACAATCGAAACTAAATTATATTTATATAGGTAGATAATACCTATTCAAGCATAAAGACTATAAAATTTAAGCTCATAAACTAACCGAATATGCGACACATAAGTAGAGTACAATGGTTAGAAGCGTTGCTTATCTTTATGTTATAAGGGATTTTTTTAAGCTGATTGGAAATAATATATTACTTTATTTTAAAACTTTAGGATGCTATGTTCTTCGAGAAGTCTGGCAACCAGGAAACTGACTGCCCTGGAATGTTTTAAGATGAGCCGATTCTTAGACTTCTACTTATGCTGCTGGTGATTGCTTCGAATATTTGACCTTTTATATAATGTATATATATCGTCTCCTAGTAATGAAATGCGTATATGAATTAGTTCACGATATACGAGATATTCGTATTTAAAGTTATAACTATGTATCAAAGCTAGTCTTATATGTAGCTTCGAAAGTATATTATACAATAATATTTTACTATATTTCCTAGAGTCAGTATGTTATCTAGAAAATCATATATTCTATTTTTATTTTACAATTTAACGAGAGGTTTAACAACATTACATGTCAAGCATAAAGCTAAAACCAATAGACCATTCAGCTCTTAATTAGGCTCCAGGAAACTAATGAATTAGAAAAATTATTCTGTTATAACGCGTTCTCTTATGACGTCTTTGTTTTGATTTCTGCGACTTCGGTGGTTTACTTTTTAAGACTCTTCTACCTGCGATAGTTTATAAAAAAATTACTTCCATCTTTTAGTGTTTTGGAATCTTTCCATAACTCTAAAACACAAAGGCGTTGCCGGATTACTTCTAAAATTTCAATACAGTATATAGAGCAGATACAAAAAAATAATTCGTAACTAAGCTTGTCCCCTTTTCTCAAATTCATGCTCTATATATTAAATGCAATTTACAAATATTATTTACAACTACTCAAATATTATTATTTTCGTACTTTTTGAATTATTATAGTATGTTTAACTTCGGCTACTCAGCAGTTTCCTGTAGTCAAGTCTAAGATACGTAAGCAGATATGCACTTAACACTAATTATCAATAAGTGTCGTCAAAACTGTAAGAGAGAACCCAACATGTTGTATACCGTTGGAAATTATAGGCTTCCAAATGACGGGTTCTAACTAGTATCTTAATTGTCATATAAGAGAGAAAAAATGCAACCTCAACCTCCACCATATTTTTTGTTAAACTACATTATCTCCATAATTATGTGAAAAATCAAAAAAATGCAAATTATATAAAAGATGGATCCTAAGCAGACCTTTCGAACGATACCATGCGACATTTGTATCTCCCATACTTTAGGAGATACCGCTCCTTCAAAATCGGAAATTTTCAAAAAAAAAATTGGGTATAGGGCTGCGCCAACCCTCTAAAGCCAATTTATACCCGAAATTCTGATGTTTCAAAATATTTGTTTTGTATTTCTTATTAAGTTTTAAAGTTATAAAATATAAAGTTGTTTTCAGTATAAACTTTATACTATAATAATAACTTTATACTATAAAGTAATCAATGAACTACCTATACCTTAAATACTATCGGAACTTCTTCTGATCACATTTAATCGCCGATTTTCATAATTTTACCATATAATTTTATATTTCATAAAATAATAGTTAAAAATTTCATATTTTTTTTTAAATTAATTATATTGCGATTCTTCGATTTGAAATTTGTTCAATTACGATTTAAATGTATGTATGTATGTACAATGGACAATACACAATTTAATGATTAATTTTATTACTAGAATGACGATATGTATTTAATCTCAAAGTTACTAAAAATGTTTTACGTATAACATAACCGATTTATATAAGAAATATGCACACATACACAAATATACAAATAAGAATAATTTAAAATACTCTTAATACAAATATTCATTTTCAAATTGTATAATTCTCAGGTACATAGCACATACATAGTTTTATGCAGTAATTTTTGTACGTACAATTTTTCAATAATCATTTAATTTCTATAGAAAACAAATCATGTGTTTCAACATTTGTTGTATTAAAGTTCATTTAAATATATTATGGGAGAAAATGATTAGCTCGTTCTTAGTTGGGTTAAAGATGTTCGTCCTGACATCTAGACAGTTCCGAAATTAGTTCACTGTCGCGTATTTTTCCAGAGTGAAGGTTCTCATAATTGAGTATTCATTCTTGAATTGAATACGATTTTTAATATTATAATTTTTAAAGGTTTTCCTCTATACTAAGGCACCTAAGTTCATAGAATTTTGTATTGTTTCAATTACCTTTGGAAAACACTTTTTTGGTAAGCGTTTTGTGCTTGCAATTTCTTTTATATATAGATCAATTCAATTTTCAATTGTAAGTGTTTCTAGTTTTTTAAATAAAAATGATCGATCTATAGTAACTGAAAGTAGAGTCAGTTGATTTCCTCCGTTTGGGAATGAAAAACGAATGAGGGCACTGCACGATCCATAAAACAACTTGATGTGGCTCAGATACTAGTATAAGATAGGAGAATGAGTGAGAAAGTAACAAAAGTGAATGAAAGAAGAGATATCAAAGAAGGGATGAGGAAAGATATACAACCTCTAAGTCGGTGGCCAGGTTCAAAAGAGAACCGTAAGTTTAAGATGATAAGGGGAGGAAGAGTATTATCGAAATTTATAGATGAGAAGCTACATATATATTCACATCCACCCAGATTCGAATCTGCAGATCAGCAGGAATTACTGCTTTACTGCTGTTTCTTACTATTAGAACTTAAAGTAATTACATTTGGAGCAGAAAATTGATAAATTGCATTGTAGCATTGTTGCTGTGCAGAAAAATTTGAAATTGACACATTTGCAGAAAATTTCCCTCACACATTTTGAAGATTCTCACCTCACCTCACCTATTTCAAATGGATGCAGTTAGCTACAAGTTGAAATTCTGCACATGTGTAGTGGGTATTAGATTCTATATTATTTGAGTAATTATGAATTGCAATCCGCTCGAATGTAAACCATGCTATTTGTTGTTTGCTAACCAGAGTTAAATCTCTGCAGCTAACGTAGAATATTCACAACCGTCGAAGGTATATTTTATATTTGTAAGAAAACGTGAACACAATTGTAAGGAAAACTTGTGGAAAAAAGTGAGAATAAGCGCATGTTTATAAAAACATGTTTTTAAGTTACATATGTTTGTACCCGAGTGTGTGGGTGGGTATGCTTTATAATGGATTTGATACACGAGTTTTTATTTTATGTATGTAATATATTTTATGCAAGAAATGAAAATGTATACGGCGACATGAAATATTTAATTTGATGTTCCTTTTTGAGGATCTGGTGTTAAGAACTGTTCTAGTACTTATTCTTCAGTATTTTGGATCTCTACTCATTACTCATATACATATGTGGTCATTGTATTCATATGTAGGTAATAATAATTCACACAATAATGCACTTCAAACATTCACATTAAAAATTATTGCTATAACCAGTGTGCAGGCGCCTCGAAACAAAATTTCAATACAAATACTTATTGACGTCATTTGACGTCCCTGTCAAGCGAAAAAAAATAACGGACCTGCGCGTGGCGCAACCTTCTTTCTATAAACCTTGGGTATGTGCAGATACTTATCATATCTCACTCTTTTTATAACTCACTGATCACAACTTATAAAGCGCAAGTTCTTCAGAGGACATAACATGACATGGTCAGATCATTTAAAACGTAGGTAATATTAAAGTGGGTGGATGGCGGTTCTTGATACTTTATTGGCATACCAGTTAAAATTATTACAAAATGATTGGGTATTGAAATGTTTTCATAGCTTACGTAAATTCAATGCCATCAGCAAGTGACTATGGATTACTAGAAATATGTTTGCTTAATTCCATTATATATTTTGTATATCCCCACATACGAAAGGGAATCGAGTCAGAATATTACACTTGGTTCTAATTTCCACGCTCCTGGGTTACTCGTCCCAATGAAATATGTATAAATTTAATATACATTGTATTTAGATGCGGGAATGCATTGTATGTTCATATATACATAAATATATTCTTATATAGTTACATTCAAGGCGTCCACGTAAAGCATGGAATCAAATAGTACGTACGCTGTCATATATAAGACCAAGCAATTCTACAACCAAGCCAGACACCGAAGATAAAGTGTACTAAATATTGTAGCTATAGCTAAAATGTACTTTTCAGTTTTTCGATTAAATGTCCTTATCTTGAAACGTATAGTATTTCATTATAAATTTCAGTGAGCACTTTCGCAATGGTTTAGTTAATTTCGGTTGATCAAGTGGAACCGTTGTTTGTTTGATCATAGACATTCGATTATATAAATATTTCAGTGTTTTCTTCATACAATTCAAAATATAAAAAATATAAATATTTCCTCTAACTCTACACAGAAACCTCTTAACATGCAGTCAAATCAAAGCGGTACTTTACTAAAAGAAGTGGTGAATATACTTAATTTATTATAGACAAATTCACAAAGCAAAAGAGAGACCTACTCTCTTCAGTTTCTCACGACACAGTTTAAAATTTGATCGATGGGAATGACTATATTCAGCATGGTAAGTCGAGATAAGAAGTGTTATTTTAATTAAACACGCACTGTAACAAAATGAACCATTTGAGAATACTTAGTCGTATTTTTTTCTGTGAATAAAAACAAATGGTTTCAATATAAAAATGGTGGAATGGGAATGAAAATTGCGGCTACTATGCATTTTATGAAAGTATGTACATACGTATACGTATATAACATTATTTGGAGCATGTTGTGTTTCATAGCTGATTTATTTCATAACTGTGTGTCAGAATTATATCAGAATTTCTTTTGTGTATAGTTTTTTCAGTAACGTTTTTAAAAAAAACGAACTCTCCATATTCGTATGGAGTCCAAATGCGAATATGACAAAGACGACAGTGCCAGGAATACGAAATTCAAGAAGAAGTATACAATTTGAAATATTCTGTGTACAACTTTTTGCACAATTTTATAACAAAATTAAAAGATGTTTCAAATCCTAAACTAAAAAACTTCCCCATTTTTATAAAAACGTACCCTTTGATTTTAGATGTTATCCTCAGCCCTATGAACTGGTTCAACATTGTTCAGCATTGATTTGAATCATTCTCATTATGTAAGAGTAAAGAACGAATGGTTCAAAATATTTGTAATGAAATTTATACAGATCCCAATGTCGACATGACAATATACTAATATATATATATGTACTATGTAAAAGGTGCAACTGTCTGTGGTTTAATTGTAACGGTAATTGTCAAAACAAGCTAGGAATATTATGAAAGCCAGCATAAGACTTTCATTTTGAGCGCAGACAAGTTAGGGGTTGATTCACGTCTAGATAAAAATTATGGAGGATTTAAAGTTATATGTTATTAAGTTTAATTTATGATTTTCGGTATGCTTACTTGAGAGCTTAGCAGTTAAGAAGCTATGAAAAATGTGTATGTAGAAGTCAGATCAAATATTTTATACTCTCTTAAACTCATCAAATTAGCTTTTATGTAGTTTATCACTCGTTTTCTTAACATTCTACATAGTGTAGAAAGATACGTCTTTTATTTAGTTTATCATTTATTTTCCTAACATTCTATTGAACAAAGATATGTATGTCTTAAGGCAAAATACTTATTAAAGTAAATGAACAATTTACATTCCGCAGTGATAAGATAAAAAGCTGTAAAAGTAACTTACTCTTTGCGACATTAATTAACTGATGAAATGATTTAAAAAAATAGATTTTAAACCTTTAGATTTAGTATTGAATGGAGGCGTGGCTCTTTACTGGTTTCACCCACATCCATGTTCAGACTTTTGCGAGCGCTGAACGCAGTAAAATAGAAAAACATTTCTCAAAAGCAAATAACTGGATCTCGTCAACACTACGTTTCAATTGAAAAGCAGTAGACATGGACAACAAAAGAGAGCTTTGCAAAAGTTGCTAGCCTCGATTGCGATCATATAAATAAGTTTTATTTTCACTCTGATCACACTAGTTCAGTTATTTTTCTACCCCCTAAAGTTGTGTTAATGGAAATGATATCAAATTAATGTGCTGCTACTGATCTGCATTATCACATGAGTTACAAAGTAAAGTAATCATTGGATGGAAAATTGTTTTTGTGAACTATAGTCACTGTTTGGTTTAGTATACATACGTGCAAATATTTTGGGGAATTTATAAGGCAGAAAATTTATCCGTTATGCTGTCACAGAAGAGACTTTATAGTAGTAAAAAGCCTGGATATCTCAGTGCATCTATTCAATCGAACTACAGCGATAATCTTGAATTAGTTGGAAACACTGACGCCCATATGCCATGCTCGAAATGCACTGGAGCTGCTCCAGCTGACCTGTCATTAACTCCGAATGCTGTAAATGAACTGTGTCGAATACTGTGCACCGATGACTGTCGTCAACGCTTGATTTTATCAGACTATGAAGATTCTGCGGAGGTCGCTTTCTGCCCCGAAACAGAGCAGTCCGTAAGCACAGCCTTTCAACAACTTTCGATGCCTCTCACATTTGACATTAATCCTAACCAAGAGTTTGTATCAAAGAATAAAACATTAAACGAAGTAGACCTAAAACGTCCGCAATTTCTGAACGGAATACTTAGAAGATCGGACTCGTACGAAGATTGTAGAAGTCGGTCGAATAATGCAGAGAACAGGTTTAAAAGTTCTAGTATCATTTGCCATTCATTCGACGACAGTACCAACAACATCAACTCAAATAACATTGAAATGTTGAACGACTTAAATAGGAAACTCGAAATTGCGGAAGCTTTGGCGAGAATCTCCGAAATGACCTCAACTTCGAAAATGAAGCAACGTCTGGCCGCTCGCAAAATTGAAATCGAACTGGAGAACCCGACTGGTGCGCCTGTGGGATGTACACGCCACAACGAAATCGCAGACGATTCGACTTCTCAAAACAAAAGGGATTACGAGCCACCGCGAGATTTACTGCTGTATCTCGTGAGGTAATGAAAATAGTAGTCTATAATTCGAGCCACTTGCAGTTGCGTGTAAAAGTTCGCGGTGATCTCTTAACCGGTTTTTCGTGAGAGGACCATGTGTTGCTTTGCGTTTTGACGCACTGTGCTTAACTTTATTATTACTTTTGCTAAACATTAAGATAGGCTCCGAGCATCGTAAGTGCTTGATATTCTCTAAATTATAATTCGAGACAGACGATATTGCTAAGTGAATCAGATGCGCTTCTAGCTTTAGGTATCAGAAACCTTTGGCCTACGTATCGTTTGAGCACAAAGTGAAACATTTCAGACAGTTATTTCAGACGTGTAGATTAGGAGTTTCACAAGAGAGTATCTGTGAGTTCCTATTCAAAGGGATCGTTGGACTCTCCTTCTGGCGTCTTGGTAGCTTTTTATTACCCATTGACAATTCATAAGAAAGATGATTATAATAGCGTATAACGATTTGTTATTCAGCAATGAGCTCCATTCCATTCCAATGATTCACCAATGAAACCATTTACTATTAATTTTTGTTATTCAGTCTCAATCGTTGAGACTTACATATGTATGTATGTACATACATATATTTGTACTTACTTGTAATGTTACGGTTCTTTTTGTTACCACGTGTGTTCTCAAACATATGATTTGTTTTATTTACTTTAATTACACATCCATTTCTGTTATAGGACCCTGTGCCAGAAATGTTTATTTTTGGCATAATATTGCCGCCAATAATTTGAAAACAATGTCAACACAACAATAGAAAACTTTAGTATTTTCATTGTACGTACGTACGTACATACATCCAATTGTATGAGCTCCGAATTATATTTTAATACAAAGCATTTCTTATTGTATTAAAAGTTTGCAAGAAGCTTGTAAAACTAGTTCGGATGAAAATGGAATTCTTACTCAAATCGTTACGGCTCACTACAACTGCTCAATCATTTACACGACGGGTTGCTGTTCCCATAAAATGTTTGAGGAAATCAAGGTAATTTTAAAGAAGTCAAGAGCAACCTTATTTTATTTTATTATCAAGTCGACAACGACCCAGCGAGTTCGGGAATAAACGACATAACTATCACTCTTTGTATTGTATTCCGAACGCTGGAAACAGTGTAATTTTCTATTTAAATAGAGACTTCAATATAGTCTCATCTCCTTCTCCATTGAATTTTTTGGAATTGGAAATTTCGTTTTCTGAATTTTATTTGATTTTTCTCTTGGTCTAAACTTTCTTTGCCGTTTCTGATTTCAATTCTGAAAGGGTATAATTATGAAGAAGAGCACATAGAGGAACTCTTCCTTCTAATGACACGACTTGGCCCATGAATACTTTACTAGTAGAATACTATACTTGGTCGATTATAAATGGTTTGCGCTATTAGACCCCAATTTAATATTGTGCTATGTCGATCTCTACAAATAGGAGAATAAAACTGATAATAAAGTGATATATGAAGTAGAGAAAGTGAATTTGACCTAGCCGAAGTTTAGATAGCTCAATTTCACAATCTGTAGGGCATATCTTTAGATGAGTGTATAATATGTATTCATGGGCTAGATGTAAAGAAAATAAATTTATTTATGCCAAAGAAAATCTATACAAGAAAATGTTTTATAGGAATACAAAAGTCTTTTATAAGGTATAGAAAAGTGGGCGAATTCGTTTGGATACGTGTAGTTCTGTTCAACGAATCTTTTAATCGGTTTTGCCTATATGCAATTCATCCACCTTCGGAAGGGTAGGTTATAAACAATTCATTCCGATATTCGAATATTCGTTTTCTTATGATTGTGAGTCAAACAGGCAGACTCAGTATACCTATTCGACCAGTATAGGATATAATTACATGATATCGAACTTCTTCAATATAGTGATATGAGTTTTCTGGTGGGGTGTCGCTATCAGATGATTGCCCATTGCTTGACAAAACGATTTATTCTCGTACACAACTATTTACAAAGTGAAAATGATTTTTACCATACAATACATTTTATATATTTAAGGCCCTTGTTTTTCTCTTTTAGCTTAGAAAAATATATATCAATCTGTGTCTGCTTTAATTTTGTCAAAAAATTAGTATTAACAGATAAACGATTTACTCTTCTGGCATGTCACCAAATGACTTCTCTATGTCCAAAGATACATATGTTTAAACATTCTCTAATTAATTATTATTCTGAACTTCGATGATTAATATGTATTTTGAATTCCTTATTGCATTTAAAGAATTTATTATTGTATTATAATATATTTAACAATTAACGTATTTATAACCACTGGGGTCGGTCGTAAATAAAATTCAAATTAACTGCTCGTCGTTGAATATAAACAACACCTCCTCTTCTCACTTAATCAACCAGATCGTCTTCCTTTGCACACGAGAAATCTCAGCAACAAAATTTGCGTTTAGATTCTTATTTGTGCTTAGCAACATATGTATGTTGATAGACAATGTTTATGTACTGGGACGTAATACCTGATAACTTTGAATGCAGATAAAACTTTGTCTCCATTCTCATTTTGTGTAGTAGAGAAGAATTACACCCATAAATCGGTGAATGCTTCATTGTAATTTAATAAACCGAACCGACGCTAGAGTGATAGGATAGGAGTCTGTAAGGATTTGTATTCCATAGATTAAATAAATTAAATTAAATGAAATAATGACGTTTGCAATAACATTTTTGATATAATGCAGAGTAGTATAAAAAAAAAATAATAACTAAATATGTATAATAATAATAAAAAATAATGGTAGGATTTTTCTATTTATTCCCATATTGAGAATCCAAACCAGTTGAAAAAGTGACAAGTAATTGTCAACAAAGTTTTCTTTGTTTGTCAACAATAGTTTTAAGAAAAAAACCAGAAAGAGTGCTATGTGCACTATGTTTGACCTGGTCGAATCTTAAATAACCTACACCTTGAAATTGGCGGACCACGACAGTGTGCTGGGCGGAATATTTCTAACCGGCCCCGGGTGGCAGAAATTCACGCTACGCCACTGATTACGCCCATATTTAGCGCCCACATTAACGAATAATGTACCCATACCCTGTACCCAGAAAATTTTGTTGTCATAACGCAAAAACTGACGTTGATATATAATTTTTAATAAAAAGTAGGCGTTTTGTTGACCTGCACGCAACAATAGAGGAGTGTATTTCTCTTGAAATAAGGAAATTTAATTCCGATATCTTTACCGGTTCTCCCGTGATCGTGATTCGCACAGACAGACAAACAGACGGACTGATGGACATGACTTAATCGACTCAGAAGGTGATGCTGATTGGGAATATATATATTTTTCTATATCTATGTTCTCTGTTTCTATGTGTTACACAATTCGTGACAAAGTTAATACAGCCTTAATCTTTAGGTGTAGGGTATAATAAAAAGTGTAAATGTATTCATGATTTCAATCAGTCTGATGGACCTTGAAATTGATCTTCAAGACCTTGAAATTTGAAATTTTCGAAACATCTAGTCGTTTTTATATGCACGCGTACGAGTACATATACTAAGGAATACTTTTTAAAAGCTATTCTCCGAGTACAAACAAAAATTTCAGAATATTAAATGTATAAAGAGCGCATTGAAAAAACATCCAGCGATGTTCTTGTGTAGACTCGAGCGCAATGTATGCCAGATATTAACTTCGGATAAAAGCATCACTTAAAAACAAAAGTGAGCATACCATAAGTCACTGGCAGCAAGATACAATTTTTGTTCTTATTCACTTTAGTGAATTTTGCCGCAAGGCAGTATCATTTAAACACCAGATCAAGTTCTAATAAGTCACATTTTAGAAGATTCAGTTTCCACAAAACCGCTTTCAAGAGAGGTTTGCTATTTAAACATCTTCTTCAGTGAGTTTGTTGATTATAATATTGTAGTAATAAACAGTATTAAAAAGCAACTTATATCAAACTACACTTAACTGTAACGTTTATAGCATTTCAAGTCTGGAATTTTCTGCAATTAATCGGTCACCTAATGGCGCAAGTATTCGGACAGAAATGTTCTTCCAAGAAGGTGTGTAAAAATGATCGTAAATCATATTTGCAGAAAGTAATGCTTACAAGGTAATCAGCGCTATTAACATACTATTTTCCCCCTTTTATTTTGTTCACATATACAATAGTGTAAATATCCGTAGAATTAGCTGAATTCAAAAACCAAAATCATATTCGATATTCTTAGGAAAGTGAGGAAAGTTTATGCTTAATATTGATAAATACTATATTATGATAAATGTGTATTATATCGGATAGATCGAGTAATATTTAGTGCCATATACATGTGTTCACAACATCTTTTCAATGGAGAATTCAATTATTTCAAGACATACCATACATACAAATGTATGTATGTATTATTTACGGTTGTACATACTTATATACATAAATCCAGTCTTATCTAGCATCTTCACATATGCATGTATGTGTTATGTGTTATATTTACAATGTTTCTACCTCTATATTTTTTTGACAGAATGGGATCATTTAACTCTGCCCCTAAAATCCACAACATAGATACCCAGGACGATGGCTTAGAATTTCCAAAGGGTTTAAATAATAATGAGTTGCTGCAGCATGTCAAAGAATTACGCGGCAATAATCAGCCTTCCCTGCTGACCAGATACTTCCTTAAGCCGTTGGAAGATCAAATGGTTTCTCCTGAAATAACCGAAGGACTGCGATTTCTAAAGTTGGGATCGGACTCAAAAGGTGATTTTTTTCGTATGCATAATCGAAACTCATGAATGTGAAAATAATAGATACGTATGAATGAATACTTAAGTAGACGTAACTGTTGAAATACATTAGAAATTCAAAGCTTAATCAGCAATTCAATTCTTTTCAGTTTGCAGTGCATCGATAACGGCTCCAAATAATATACGTTTATTGCAGTGGAATATTTTGTCGCAATGTAAGTAATAGCAAATTTTATTTTGCTGTGTATAACGGATGTTTCAATATGCAAACAAGAATACGTATCATACTTATCTTACTTGTATACGTATCTTACTTGTTCGAATCTGAATATGAAGTTCTGTGTTCGTATTCAAATTCTGTGCAAACTGTGGACTTATTGCCCAGGCTTTTCTAATGTTTATTTGATTATTTTCGTAGCGCTTGGACAGAATAACGATGGTTTTGTTTGCTGTCCGGATGAAGCCTTAATGTGGGAAAATCGCAAATTTCTCATTGCTCAAGAAATTTTGCAAACCAATCCCGATCTTATTTGTTTGCAGGTAAGCAGCATTTTAATCTATCACTAGTTATAACTAGATTATTATATTACTAGAAAGCGTGAGCCACAACTCAAAGCCTTTTAAAGAATGTATCAATTTATCAAGGAAAACACTAAGAATAATGGCCGGCTTCTTAATTGATCATTGTAAATTGAGGAAACACCGTTATGTTAGCTATCGTTTCCATAATATACAATGCAGAAAATAAGATATACTCGCACATTTTTTTATCTCTACAAATGTTTGTGCTGGAAACGTAGTTGTATTGCTTTTTATTGGTAGTAGACAAGAAAAATCAGTAGGCAAAATGTTTGCTTTACTATTCGTACATGTGTATTTTCCTTGGGTATGTCCCAGTGTCTTTACCTGCTTATGAAATTCGCCCGTCTGTGGAGACGCGTAGATTAATGCTGATTTCTGAATCTAAATAAATAGTGTTGAACGTTTAATTTTTAAATCCTTAATACTGAATATTTGCGAACAGTGTATTATTTATTGAAATCTTATAATTTATAGAAAAATTGTTAATATATCGAAAACGCAGTGAATGTAGTATTGTTTTCGCCTTTATTCCCACAGGAAGTGGACCATTTTAAATTTCTTCAGAATGTTTTGGGAACACAGAATTATGACGGTGTCTTCTTTCCGAAACCTGACTCGCCATGTTTGTACATTGAACAGAATAATGGCCCTGACGGATGTGCCATTTTCTATAAGCGTGATAAGTTTGAAATGATTAACTTCGATACACGCGTTCTGGAAGTTTGGCGCGTCCAAAGCAACCAAGTAGCGATTGCCGCGAACTTCCGCGTCAAAGTGTCTGGTAAGGAAATATGCACCTGCACGACACATTTGAAGGCCCGCCATGGGTCGCTCTTGTCGAAATTGCGCAATGAACAAGGCCGGGATTTGATACGATTTGTGAAGAAATTCGCAAATGGCCGCCCGATATTGCTATGTGGTGATTTCAATGCAGAACCCGTTGAGCCGGTGTACTCAACTATTTTGACTTCGGATATCTTGAGTTTATCCAGTGCATATGCGGACATCAAAAAAGAAGTGGCAAAATGCAATGGAAATTCTGAGGAAGTCGACGAGGATTCTGATAAAGTTACAGCATCCATTCAACGGGAACCCACATACACCACTTGGAAAATACGGGAAGACGGCGAAGTTTGCCACACCATTGATTATATATTCTACAGCGATGATTATTTAAAGGTAAATTCTTCATTTATAAATACAATAATCTTGTGTTAATAGGAAACAATTGTACAGGTCAAGAATTGCTTGGAGTTTCCTCTGGGTGATGAAATCGGAAAGAACCGCACTCCCAGCTTTCAGTATCCTTCGGATCATTTTTCACTAGTGTGTGATTTTGAGTTTATATAGTAGCTGCCGGGATTTTATGAAAGAATCTTAAATTTAAGAAATCAATTGTGATAATAGTTTTTAGACACAATTTAGTTATTTTTAGACAAATTGATTTTAAAAATTCTTAAGTGGAAAAAACAAACTATTCTAAATTCTACATTTTATATATTTTCTATATTATACAATAGAGTATCGAGAAAGTATTCTAAACAGGAGTTAACAAAATTGGAAATGGAAAATTTGTAAAAAAATTTTGAAATGCGAAAAAATATCCTACACAATTTGGAACTTTACTTATGACACAGTAGCAAATGAATATTTGGACAAGTAAAGATATTTATAAAATATTAACACTCATTATGATGGTTTTTTCTTTATTCCTACATTTATTAATATTTATGTGACTGATGTATTGTGGAACGATTTTCCGTCATCCCATGTCAAATTTGGTTTGGAGACAAACCATTTATATGACTCTTATTATTAATATACGAGACGAATACCATACATCCCATGTACATATTTGAAATGCAATTATCTAAGCTTAAATTGCTATGTTTATATACCACAGACATATTTATAATGTGCACATTTTATTATGCTTATAAATGCTGTTTATTTGAATTTATTTACAATATTTAATTTAGTTCTATAGGCACTTGAATGAAGTTGTAAAGTGTTTAGGGATATTCTATCAATTCAATATTTTTCCTTAACCATCCGGATTAACAATCGGAGTTTTACTTAAGGTTGCATAGGCTCCGCTACACCGAAGGATGTGATGAATACATTTACCACGGTCAAAACAAAGATTCCGATAACCGTGTAATTATTGATCTTGTTGGCCCTACAGATTTCCTTCTGGTCGTTGACGTTGTACCTGCTGTTCAGTAATAAGCCAACTCCGACCGCAATCTGTCGCCAACATAAAAGTACAACCAACACGTAATTACAACCATACAAAATGCACCAAAATTCATACCTGTAAAATAATGCTCAGGGAGATGAACATCAAACTCGGATAGTAATACGGATGGCGCTTATATGTCTCGAGCACATACCGCAACTGATTGGCGTTGGCCGACAACAGCGCCAAGTCCATCATGCCTTGGGCCACAGTCTTTTTGTGCTGGTATGCGTTCACATCCGGTATTTGCGTTTGCACTCCATCTATATCAACGTATCTCGGGGCATTGTAATTGGGATATGTGATGCTATTCTGCCTAGCTCCGTTGCGTGAATATAGACTAACTGCATCTGGTTCGTTATCGATACCATGACGGAAATCTGTAGACTTTGTACTATCACCATTGTCATCAATTTCAGGCACTAAGGGAAATGTAATTATGAATAAATACCGATTTATTGGAACTAAATTACGAGTCCAATTTGTGTCATACATAAATAAACAATTTTAAATCAATTCGAATTTCAATTTCAATTCGAATATTCGAATTTGTTAATGTTACTCACCAGATGCAAGTACATGATTGGGACTTCCCTCCATTCTGTCAAGGTTCGAATTTGAAGCAAATCTCTGGAAATACATATGCATGGACATATAATACAATAGCAATCGCAATTCTTTTGTTCACATTCGAAATATATGCATGAGTGCCCTCTGATAGTCACACATACATACATCATTATTTGAAGTGATTCCTATTAAATAAAAGATATTAGAATACTGAACAATGGATGAAGAATAAAAATGAACCGGTTTAGTCTATTTTCACTATAAGTATAAGATCCATCAGATGCTATTTCCGTGGTAAAAAACATAAAAATTAAACATACATATATGAACTGTATGCATTTAACTCTTACTCCATCCCATATCTTATATTTCCTTATATATGTATACATATGTACATACATATATATAGCTTGTAAATTTTATGTGAAGAATTACATACTTATGTGATTTATGTTGCGGCTAGATTTTTGTTTAGTATTAAATGCTGTATTGTTTATGAATCACCTCTTCAATCTTCCTGTTTCTTTGTTTACTAATAGAATTCCGCAGCTTTTATTTCAGCGATCATATAGTTCGGATTTGAATTGATCTGGACGACCGGGTAAAAAGCCGTGCGTCTGGGCTTTCAGCCGCTACAATACTAACTGCACTTGGTACGTGATAGAATGCTGATGCAAGAATTATTTCAAACATCCGGCAGAATCTGATTAATCCCAGCATTTAATGTTGGATGCCAATGGCTCTCAAACTGTTAACTTTCTACACTAGGCGACAAAATAGCTGTTGGGTTGTGATGAAGCGAAACACAAAATTTTTCTACCTTCATGTAGTGATGATGTAATAAATACTTAATTATAAGAACATATTATAGTGCTATGCTTATTTCAATATATAGTATATTTTATTATATTATTAATATTTGGCTATCAAGTTGATGAGAATTCGATACTGTTATTATTCTTTTTGTCGTTATTCTTCGCTATGACCGAGATAGAGGCTGTATTGCCGGAAACATGCGTGTATTAGCGAAATGGCGGATGAAATTCGTTAAAGTAATGGTAAAGTGTAAATTAAAAGACCAAATTATCGTTCGAAATGCATGTTTAAATTAAATTTATTTAAAAACTGGAGATGTTTATTCATACGGAGATCTTTTAAATTTGGTACACAACCCATAAGGAACACTATTGCGAGCCGAAAGCTTCTAAAGTGTGAATCTACATAAATACATAGATACATATGTTACAATTCTTGTTAATATACATACATACTATGTACATATAATTTCTATATGTGTATGTATAAAGGTACATAGATATATTTTACACAGATCCTATGTATGTAATATATATATATGCATGTGTGTGTACATGTACATTTGTAGGTTTATAAAATATAAAATTTCTATTTCTTGTTAACATTCTCATTATAACATTTAATACTGTTCCAAGGTTGCGAAATATTTTCTGAAAAACTGATCCGAACATCCTATACACACGGGATATACAAAGGTTTCAATACTGCTAGCAAAAAAAATCTTCGTCGCAGTTATTGTAACAACAGTATGGGATGTTGTTGTAAGACGTGGAGTGTTCACGCTTAAAGCGCTCCACGTCGAGGTACTTCACGTTCATGTGCCTGCTTTTGTACTTTGGTCGAATGTCCACTTGGCTCAGTTTGTTGAAGTGAAAGCGGCCCACTTTTAAGTAACCACCTTTCGGATAAATACTTCGGCGCATGTTGTAGTTAAACTTTTTGTCGGATTTTGTGTAATCTAAAAGACAATAATAAAAACTCATATTTAAGTTTATTTAATTTCAATTACATAAATACAAAATATATGAAGGCTTAAGTTCTATATTGGAAAATCGTTATATGGCATTTTCGCTTCTTAATACTCACGTTCAATGTTATTCAGCATGTAATTTTCACTAGGCAAGGAGCGCTTTTCTCTGGCATCATCTACCAGAAACAAATGTTCACAAGCTTCCATAGCGAACTTCTTCATCTTCTCCAATGAACAGTAGGCTTGAGTGTTCTCAAGAAAGGAAGTAGCAAAGACGATGAATACCGCGGTACAGAGATTCGCCTGCGTTCGGCAAAAGGAAATAGTTATAGTAGAATAGATATGGTAATAGTAGAATAAAGAACACAATAAATAGTAGAAGAGAAAACGAAATAAAATGTTTTGTTTACATACATACTTGCATACTTGTATTGGATTGCATTAATTAATTTTGATAAAGTTCAATATTTGAATTTGAGAACCAAACATGTAACGTTTTTCTTTTGTTACATATGTGATATTTTATTTTTCTCTTTTTTAAATTTTATTCTCGAATAAATCTTTCATTTTAGATTTGAACATATGGAATATTTTTGAGGATGACGAATGATTGAAATAAACATAAATAGTTTTAAAGAACTTACTAAGTAATCAAGAAATACTGCATATCTTTATGAAATCAATTATCTTTATAATAATCGCAAGAATGCACGTGATTCCAGTTACATTTTTAATTGCACAGCATTTTGCCTTTAGACAGCTCTTACATAAATAACAATGCGGAAACGTTTCAAAATATTGTTAAAAACAGAACAGAGCAACAATTTTTTTTATTTTTAGCGACAAAGGTTTTTTGCAACTAACAACGTAGTCGGTTTCATTATTCTCGTACACACTTCGTTAAGATATCGATTAAGTCTCCGCTAGACTAACTGGCGTCACATTAGACTGAACAACGAATTGAATTCGGGCAGAAAAGCCCAGATCAGGATTGGAGAACAAAAAGATTTGTCTTGAAATAAAGTAGCATATCACGCAAAAAGTTTGTTTCTGATTTGATGATTTTTATTAATACAAAAAAAAAACAAAAGCTAACTTAACTTTATTTCAACAACAAATTTTTATCACAGGAAGTAAAAAGCAATTAGTATTTGGAAGCCACGAGTATCGTATTGTAATGTGGGGAACGCAGATTGATTGGAATTTCCTCAAAAACGTACCACGGATGTCGCCACAACAACTGTCAACAACAATCATTGAAACTTCTTTGCGTTTAGTTTTTAATGAAAACATTTAAAATAGAATAGGAGAGAATTGTGTCTCAATGTAAAACTGCATTAACTTGCAAACAAACTCAATCATTTAACTTTGCAAATTGGCCTTAACCGTCGAATACCCATTGGCGGTTATTTTTGAACATGTATTTATATGTAAGTTAGATACTAACATTTCGACGTTAGTTTTAGCATAATATTAATATGTTCATTATTACCTAATATAAGTTCAATTCACTCACCTTCAAATGCATGCTTGTACAGGAAACTTATAAAATGGTCTTCAGTTTATATAATTAGTAAATGTCCAGTATTATAAAATTCTTTATATAGATTCGTTTATGCTCTTAAATATTTTAATTTTATTTAAATAATTTTAACTTACGTTAAATATTTCCAATGTTCACTAAATATTACTAGAATAAATTAACTTTTTCTGTTGCTTAATATTTAGCAACAATTGTCGGTTTTAATGAACTAATCTGTTTCATAATTAATATCCAATATAAATGAATGCTCCGACTTTATTTGACTGCTTATATATCAAGAATTACCTGTTTGTATGGATTTTATGGCGAGAGTTAAGTTGCGATTTCGAGCGAGAGAGAGACCTTTAAAACTTTTGAAGGCGGACCACGTTGTGGAGATAACGTGGTACAATTAAATTATAATTACAATAAATATATAATAATAAACACAATAAAGTAAACAAGAATATTTCAACTACGGCTTCCGCGTAGTTGGATGATCTACAACACATGTTAATAACTTCAATTGAAGACTAACACTTAAATATCAACACTTACAGAGGATCATCGAGGGTAACATAAAATTAGTTAAAGTTTGACTACGAATTTAGATAATTTGCTTGCCTTCGATAGGGCTTACATTTTATAAGTGGTCGGTCCCTCTCTAAAGGGTGTATATTTAAATATATTTATTACATTATATGCGTGATGTAAATACATACACCACCCATATTTTTCCGGCTTTAGCGTTTTTCACTTGCAATGGGATGGTGTATATTTATATAAACATACTTTAAAATACTTTAAATATACTTTAATTGGGCTCTAGAGCAGTTAATAGACTGGGATCTGGGCAGTTGCAAGCTGAGTCCTTGCGTGTTTTATCGCCCAGATTGTATTCAAAGATGAGGTTCACAATTTGGCGATAAGTTATTTCGAAAAATGTTCCTGTTAACTGTTCTTCAAGACCATACGATTGTCAACACCTATCGATTGTTTCCTCTGGGTCTCCTGGAGTGCTGAAGTGAAGTTTATACGCAACAGCAATTTCATGCATGAAGCTGGAACTGTTCGTGTTCTTAAGATACGGCCAACTCTGCTGAGATACGAGATACGGTTGTGTAAAGTGACTAAAAATATCATCTCTTGAACAAAATGTTTGATTAAATTCGCTGTTTTATTTTTGTATAAAGTATTGTTGGATTTAATATATGTACTCTTTAGATCTTACATTTCTTCTTAACAGCGCACATTACCAATAATCAATATATAGCAGCATCTTGAAGACTTTTATAGGAATTTTAATCTAAGTCACAAAAGGCAAGTCACAAATTTAAAAAATCCTTCGAAACCGTCAACTGTGCGCCGGTTATACAATATATCATCATCACAAACACACTTTATGGAAGAACTTTAAGATGAACAACTTCCGAAAGACTTCTGATGAAAAATTAAAGAAAGCTCAACGCTTTCTTGACCCACTTATCTTAGAAAAGTATTGTGATTGTAATACTAAATACTCGCCTAAAATAGGCGAGATCCTTTAAAAAGGATCTGTTTTAAATTTCAGGAATCGAATACTCTAGCCTAGGCTTGATATTAGATTAATAGGTATCGGTTTCCAAGAATTTAGCAATTAATATTCAACTGATGATACCTATTTTTTACAGATACATATATTGGTCTGTGGAGAAACCCGAAGATTGCTTTTTCCGTAAGAAGAATTTATTAATGTATTAAAAATGTCTTATCAGAAATTGTTTACGTGAAAAAATTTGCTTTCTTATTTTTATTCAAATATTTAGAATGATGTTTTTTCAGACTAATGAAGAATGAATGAAGAAATATAAACAATTAATTTGACACGTATCTGAACTATTCAAATATTGTATTAATTACGTTTTAACAAAATGTAAATAAGATGTATTTTTTTTATAACTGTTATTTTTAAAATTTACTTTATTTTTCTAGACACTACACTCTAATGATTTTTAATGATTTGCTAATATTCGAACTGGAAGTTTCAAAAGGAAAATCCCGGACATATTTATGTCAGATTTATTTCAGATTTTAAAACTTTTGTAAAATATTTATACTCCAGAAGTTTTCGGTTTGAAATCTCGGTTTGTTTCCTTCATCCTTACCTAACAACAAAATTTAGTAATACGCCTGTGAAAGGCATTCATAAATTTAGGAACAGGTGATGAGTATCTAAAATGGCATACACATTGTATTATTAATACAAATAAAAATCCCTTCATTCAAGTACCGTAATCGACTCATCTGAATTCTCTTCTATTCTTCTTTCGCCTTTACTAAGAACTTAGCACCAATAACTAATACAGTTTTTATACCCTGCACACGAAGTGAGAGGGTATATTCACTTACTTCCGTTTGTAACGCATTAAAGGAGGCGTGACAGGTATAGAAAAGTATATATATTCTTGATCAGCGTGACCTCCTGAGTCGATTTAGCCATGTCCGTCCGTCTGTGGAAATCACGATTACAAGAGAACGAATAGAGATATCTTCTTCAAACTTGGCACGAATATTTTCTACCATTAGAAACTCATCGCTATTGAAAATGGGCGAAATCGGATCATTACCACGCCTACTTTTTATAATGAATATAAATTAATCCATGCTTATAGCTCATTTTCGCAGCTTGTAGAACGAATTTGGGGTTGAAATTTTGTCCAGAAGTAGACTGTCTCTGACCAAAAAAGGACTGCCACAAATGGGCGTGGTCCGCCCACTAATTAAATAAAATTCGATTACAGGAGAACGAATAGAGAAATTTTCATCAAATTTGGCACGAATATTCTCTGTCATCACTGGCCATTTGAGATTGAAAAGGAAAAAAATTAGACCATTGCCACGCCTAATTTTTAAGTAAACGTGTGTAGGGTATATGAACTTCGGCCAGGCCGAAGTTAACACTCTTTCTGGTTATCCGTTCTATTTATTTGTCGTATAGGTGAAGGATTATTTGTCAAAATCCTTCTTATTTGTCGAAAAAAAAGTGTCATAAGGTACGAGAAACCTCGCGCATGTATCCTTTAAAATAAAGATATTAATCATGGCTGCATTTCAGAATTTCTAAGTCGGGACTTGGTGTCAGACGAGACGAAAGTGACTTCACTGGGATTCCGAGGATATTCCACCCAGGGAAGGGTGGAAATGGCCTCAGTAGGGTCAGAAATTTCGTGCGATATTCACAGATGACATTAGAGTATTTTATGACCAAGATTTCATAACATTTCTTTGCCTTATTGACTTCTCAAAAGCCGTTGATTCGGTTAATCACAGACTTTTAATTTTATTATTTTAATTTTAGTTGTATTGCTGTGAGGTTATACTTACTATGTAGTTACGTGGAGGATAGGACGCAGTGCCTTAAAGTTGGGAGCCGATTATCTTCCTCTGAAGCAGTCACCACCGGCGTTCCTCATAAATCAATTCTGGGTCCATTATTATTCTCCATTTTCAATAATGATGTTTTCTCAGTTTGTGAGTATTCCTTCATACATGCCTATGCTGATGCTAATTAGATGTACATTTGTCTGAACCTCTGAGTCTTGCTGAAGATCTAAGTTTTAGGCTGAATTCTGACCTCTCTGCACTTAATGCTTGGGCAGACAGAAGCTTACTTCGTATTAATCCTCCCAAATCGAAAGTTTTGCCTATTATGTGACAACTCTGTGTTTTCGATATTTTTTCCCCCACTGTTTATTGGTGTTTCGCAGTTGGAATTTGTGTGCAAAGTTAAAAACTTTGGGTTTATACTTATTTTTAAGTTTAATTGTTTGGACCATGTTAATAGTATTGTAGATAAGGTACAATATATATGGCATACTGAGGTGCTTGCGAGCCTCTGCACTATTTACTCTACTTGTGGCCAGAGGTCAACTTGTCAAACAGCTGGTTATGCCGCACTTGTGCTCTATTGGTATTGTTTTCGGCCGTTTATACTCTCACTCACAACATAAGATCCTTGTGGCATTCAACAGTGCTGCTAGATACATATGTATCTGTATGCTGTCTCGCGCTTTGATCATATCTCAATGTTGAGTAAGGGTATTCTGGGTTGTGGTATAGTTAAGTACTTAAATATATTCTTTTTTTACATAAGCTGGTTCATACTAAAAATCCTTTTTACCTATACGAAAAACTACAACTTCCTCACTCAGCTCGAGCTGTAACTTTTATTGTTCCTAGATGCAATTTCCTCAACAGCAGTCGACTCTTATTCATTAGCACCATTCGACGTTGGAACTTTTTACCTTTGAGCTTAAGACGTTTCTTTGGGGGGGTGGCTTCAAGAAAGCAATTGTGCAGCACTTTTCCACTGCTTAAATCACAGTGGTCAAATCTGACTTTCTTCTTCTCCCTATTTTTCTCTCCTTTTCTATCCTTCTCTTGTCTAGTTCTTAAGATGTTAATTATTATTAATTTAATTGTTATTATTTGTTTAGCGATCGTGCTCCTATATAATTGTATATACTATATAATATAAATATGAAATACAATATATGAAAACGGTCAGGAATTCCCTAATTAAACTCCATAGACTTGCTTGCTTCTGCATTGCAGCACCATCGCGATGAGTAATGAAGCATGCACCAGGTGAAACTTTGTTCGCTATGCGGGGGAGGAAGTAGGTAGTAGGAATAAAATTAATAATAAACCTGCTAAAGATATTCCCTTCGTCACTTAACCAAGAAATACATACAAGCAATACAGTCTTAAGAAGCATGTTGAAGTAATACTCAGCAATAAAAAGCAATGGAGTAAAAACTGCTTCATATATCACATATACTCAATAGTGCTATAGAGTGCCACGCGATAACATCACAACTAGTGTGGGAATGTCTTGGAAAACATATAATACTAATAGTCTGGGCAGAGAAAACAAACTAAAACTACTTTGGGTTTCCGGGCAAGTAGGGATAGTAGGTAACGAGCTGGCGAGAAAAGGTGCTAGCTACCCATTCATTGGACCAGAACCATATTGTGATAACAGCTTACACACAATGTATATATATGGAGGAGATGACAAGAGAGGAATCAGCCATAAGATACTCCTACTGGAGCAGCATTCTTGAGCGCGGACAATAATAATAAATGTAAACCATCCCATTGTCGGTTATTACCATTGTTGCCTTCACGCACGGTTTAGAATACAATAAGGTTAGGTGAATTTGTCCGTGGGTGAAATTTCTATACCAACTTAAGTAGGTTACTGATTTTTGTAAACTAAATTTTGTGTTAAAATTTGTATTGAAATAAGACGGTCACTGACATTGACATTGATATGTAACATAAATTATAACAGTACCAAACTTGGCATATACTCGTGTGGAAATATTTAAAATAATTGAGAAAAAAGTAGTATGAAAAACTAAGATTAAATATTCACGTTTGAATATTCTTTATTTCACATAGGGGTTTTTCTAAAAACATTGCAACTGTGAAGACGAAGTACATCGAAGCGTGTTTCACATTTGTTTACAATGCGAAAAAATGAATGCACATAACCATTACTTTTAAGTGTTGGAGTGTTGACAGTTTCAGATATTAGGTCTAGGAGTAAGCCGCTGTTAAAGTAGGTGACTACAGATATATTCTTGAAATTCACGAATCAGCGTTAGAATCGCGTGGAAAATTTATGTAATACGATCTAATCTCGGAATTTGAAATGCTTTTAACAAATGTCAATCGCCGACTTTGGTAAGTAATCGTATATTCTATATGTACTTTCTGCGTATTTGTCACTCTGCCACTATCGTCAACAGATGAGCACAATTCTCGAGTTTCACAGCTTAACTAAGCAATCATAGGAATTAATGGCATCAAATGCTCGAGTGGGTAAACTAATACTAATTGCTATTGTGTTCCTGGTACTCTATTATTTCTTTTGGGTGGCCATTTGGCCATTTATGCTGATCGAAGAAGGTGAGTTCTCTTGCCGATTTCACAAAATCGCATTATCTTTTGCAATTAGAACTTTAAAAGTGTGGGGGATATTTTTGTACCACTGTAATTTCTATTATAACTTGCAATTGAGCATTTCCATTCATCTGTTATGGTCCTACTCACATTCTTAACTAAAGTTGCCCTTTATCAGTAGCAATAATCTCTATTCTAATCGACTAAATTGTTCAGTGGTTCTTAAGAATACACGAACAAAAGCAATATTATGAAAATAGTTAATCGCAAAATCTACAAGTTTAATTAAAAACTTTGTTATTTTTAGTTTTCATCAACCACCAAACCAGAAATACCAAAGTAAAAACGGAAACAGACGACATATCCTCGAGTTTATTTTACTCCACATATATAAATTATTTTCTTATTAAAGTTTTACATTTTTCTTTAAATCTCTGCCAGGTAACATGATACACTCGTGTTTCCCATCTCTGAACTACGCATTCCTAATTCCAGCAGTTTTTGGTGTTTTATTTATCGGAAGTATTTCCAGTTACATATTTTATCATCTTTGGGATTTCTTAAAAATTGTTTAAAAATATTCCTAATAAACTTAGAAGCAACACAATTTGTATTTCAACGTTACTATAATAATTTTAAGTAATATTTAAACGTAAGGTTATCTTTATAGTGAACTGTACTAGCAGATCTTTTGAAATTTATTTCAAAATGCCACAGTGGCTAGTTATAGGCATTTCAGGAGTAACGTGTGGGGGCAAAACAACACTGGCTCAGACTTTGCGTGATTATTTTCAAAAACAAAGCAAATCATCCCAGCTTTGGAATACACCCTATACAGTTGGTGATGTGCAGTTGATATCGCAGGACGACTACTTTCTCCCCGTAGATGATCTGCGACACAAATGGATTGAACCATTGAACGTTATTAACTTTGAGCTGTTAACAGCGATGGATATGAAGCAAATGCTATCCGATATAACATGGACTATAAAAGGTCGATACTTGGCAGTTGATCCTTTGGAAAATATTGACTATATCAATGAGATATCGATGTCTACAACATTTGAATACTATCATCCGCAAACGCATCAATATCAGAATTACTATAACCATCATCATGTCAAGCAGTTGCCCGCAAACATACGCCATGCTTATGCGACACATATAATGCGCGTGAACTCGGAACCTTCAGCACAATTACAAGATATCAAGTTGAACGTTTTGATACTTGAGGGTTTCATGATATTCAACCAACCCGAATTGCTGCAGCTGTGTCATTTGAAATATCATTTCCATCTTCCGTACGAGAAGTGTTTCGAAAGGCGTGTCAAACGTACCTATGATCCCCCCGACATAACGGGCTACTTTGAGATATGCGTTTGGCCGCACTATGAGAAGAACTTTCAGCAGTTCCGAGACCGTAAAGATATCACGATATTGAATGGCCAGATAGGCAATGAACAAATTTTCAAGTTCGTTTTGCAGAAAATTTCCACTTATTTTGAGGAACGCTGTGATGTAGCGTGTCCACCACCACAAAAACTATTGGGCATACCCAGCTGCAACAATGGAATTATGGCAAATGTAAGTCCAATGGAGCAGCAATGATTTGGGTTTTTATAATATAAATGTTATCATACAAATGTGTATGATACTTCTTACGTTAGAGTTGGGGGGGAAAATAGAATCGGTGAGCAGAATTTCCAATTTAGAGGAACTGGATTTTTAAAACTCAGTTTCAAAAACTTAGTAGTAAACTATTAATGTGAATTATTGATGTCCTGGCTAAGACGTCTATTGTAGGTAGTCGAATGTTTACATCGATTTACACAAAATATTTCACCATGTTAATATATACATCATTGTTGTTATCCAAAGAACTGCATTTAAGCAACTAAATTTAACTCCATACAAGTCAAATATCAAGCAAGAAGAATCATGACAAACAAGTAGAATCGCAACATCTCTTGAATTGTCTCGACATCAAATTTTTGTACATGATTTCTTTGAGCACAATTCTGTAAATAATATGTAATATTGTTTAAATTGAACCTAAAGTCGAATTTTGTAAATATATACATATAAATATATATATATATACATTTGAATTATGAATAGGTGACAAACATATTTGTTTGAAAACAAATGGAGAAATAAAATAAATAATTATAAGGAATTAATGGTTAAGAAAGAAAGTTGAAAAAGAAGCTTTGTGTATAGAATAATGATGAACATTACCAGAAATTGTAATTAATTTTAATCACAATTTACTTTAATAAAGGAGCTTGGTTTACATCTCTAAATTAAAGATTAATATTTTGAATACTTGAGCATTTCTAAGTATTTTTTTACGTTACTCTTTTTTGGAATGTTTGTGCCCTAATATTGGACAGGATTCCTTTCTAGGTCCATTCTATACCCACTGGTGTAATTATATATACTCCTAACTGTAAAAGAAATGAACAAAGGTCTTCATTGAAATTCAGCCGAGGAAGTGGTTATTGAATTCTGATTTTTATCAACACAAGAAATTTGTGATGAATTCGTTAACTAAATGATAAATGATGTTTATGATTGATGTACCATAAAAGTTTTTTATTTTTATTGTAAAACATTTGAGCAGCGATCGCAAACGTCTTCAGAACTTTTAACTGAAAAGCGTCTACAACGCGGACATATGTTGGAATCAATGATCTCAAAATGAATCTCAAAATCATCATTTAAATTCTCCTTATCAGCAGTAGTCACCATTAGTCGACCTATCTGTAAAATTTCGCACAATTCCGAGTCACATAGGGAATCCCCAACTCTGGGGTGTAGTTTTAAAATCGTTTTTAAATCCTTTTCGTGTTTGACTGCCAATAACACATCCAACTTCCAGGTGTTAGTTTTCTGTGCCTTTTGTTTAATTAAGTGTTTTAAATTTAATGCACACTGTATAACCTGTTCCACATCTTCATTTTTCCAACATTTTTCAGATTTGATATTTTGTTCATGGAACGCATGATCACTGTCTATAAAAGTTGCAGTTATATTTTCAAATGTGCCATTGCCGAGGTAAATATTTCATTCATCTACTTACCGTAGTAACTCCAAGTCTCTTCTACTAAGAAGGGGACAATTGGCCACAGAACTTTACACAGCACCTCGTAGCATTTAGCTAAAGTGTAGCGAATATTTTGGAGGTCTTCATTGCTGCCACAATATAAACGATCCTTAATAAGATGTACATAAATTGCTGAAATTTGATTAGCAACAAAGTGTTGTATTTTTGCAACAACACGATTGTATTCATACACGTCGTAAGATTCTTGAATCTAGAACCGAGTAACAATAAAATTATAAGCACTTGTTAGTTAATTGAAAATATTGCACTGGCTTACTTACATCCTGTTCGAAAGCAGTCAAAGAACTCAGCATGTATTTATTGAGATATAGTTGCTGGTGTGTATTTTGGTCAATTCTCTTGCATTTGTTTCCTATTACACCATTCAGGTAACGCAATATTGCACGCATCTTTATAATATTACCCTCTGCTTGCTGTAACAAATGATTGCTTACAGTAACTGAAGTATTTTGAGAACCATGAGACGCAACAAACCATCTAAAATGACCAGTTTTAAACAGAAATGATGCTAATAATAAAAGTGTACACCACCTTAAAGCATCGACGCCAAACTTTTGCCGCATCTCTTTTGGCGAGATAACATTTCCTAATGATTTCGACATTTTGTGACCATTTTTGTCCACTGCAAATCCGTGGACAAATAGAGATCTATAGGTCGGAATAAGTATAAAATAATAATCATGTTTGGTTTTTATGTAGACATACATATAAAGTTTTGCACTGAGTTCTTATATAGTAGTCACTGAACATATCATATGCCTACCTGTAAGGTGCACAGTTTCGTGCAGCCACGCTTGTCAGCATTGAAGACTGAAACCAGCCAGTGAATTGGTCAATACCTTCTAAATACAAATCGGCGATTTGTCCTTCCTTTAGGACACTCGCCCAAGAGCTGCCAGAGTCAAACCATATATCAAATATGTCGGTTCCTTTTACCAACATTGCGGATGTTGTATTTAATTCGCTCAAGAGTTCATCTGTCAACAATTCATCAACAGATTTTGACCACCAGAAATCTATACTGCCTTCCTGTTCAGTTAGTTTGCAAATATGAGCAATGATTTTGCTGACAAATGTAAAAGTGTTAATAATTAATAACGCATTATAAGGGTTTCTTTAGTCATTTGCTAATCTTACTCATTAGTAACCACTTCGTTAGTTTCGCGATTGTAAAAAACTGGAATTGGTACACCCCATACACGTTGTCGAGAGATACACCAGTAGGGTCGTTTTTGAATTTGTGTTACCAATGACTTTTTATTCGTTTCGGAATTAATACGTGGATATATCTCAACCTTTTCTATCTAAAATAATTCATTAGAAAAAAACTTTAATTCGTTTCATTTATTAATCACCTCTTTCAAAGCTTGCTCCTTAAGTTTATCTGTGTTGATGAACCACTGTTTACTGGCACGTATTATTACAGGCTTCTTTGTTCGCCAATCTATGGGATACGAATGCGTATAGCTTCCAGAAAATACTATGTCAGCGGCGATGTGTTTCATCACTAATGCATTTCCTTCGCTTAACACTTCTTTTCCTCGTAAGAAATCAGGCGCATCATTATTATATAATCCGTTATCATCCACATATGAAAGCTTTAAGAATTTGTACAAGTAAGTTAGAATGAATATAGAATGCCTGCCTCGGTTTCTTGTGTGCGTTATAAAGGGAAAGATAAGTTTGATATATGCATCTCTTCACCTTGGAGTGTAAGAAACACAAATTTACAGCAATAACATATTCTTAACCTTATATGTTCATTATTCCTATCTTCTTTGCTAATTTAAACTAATTATCAATTCAACAAAGATTATTAACTCAAATATTATTATACACGCACCATTGGTAGTTTTTTGGAAAGACTAACTAGGAAGTCGTCTGGTCCATGCGCCGGTGCAGTGTGTACCAATCCGGTGCCTTTACTATCCTCCACATGCGAAGCCGCAAAAAATGGCAGACTTCTCAGATGGTCATAAATTGGATGTTGATATGTACAGTCTTGCAATTCAGATCCTAATAAACTCTTCTAGAATTATGCATAATTCTTCATATTAACAATTAATCTTGATTTACCTTGAACAGTTTGTACAACGCTGCAAGTCATGAGCGTTGAATTTTTGAAATCATCTAATAAATTTGTTGCCAATATATAGAGTTCATGTTCCTGCGCTTCGTCACCCTTATACAGTTTAACGACAGAATACTCCAGATCCGCATTATAGCAAATAGCTTGATTACTGGGCAAGGTCCAAGGTGTGGTGGTCCAGACAAGACCATAGATAATTTCTCCATTGTTTAGATTACAATGCAGTTTATCTGGTATTGCATTTAATTTAAAACGCACAAAAATAGAAGGGCTGATAAAATTTCTATCATATTCTAACTCTGCTTCCGCTAAGGCAGTGCTGTAATGGAAAGCATCGTTTTCGAAATATTACCTTGTACTACATTTTTAAATTGTTTTTACTTGCCCTGAAGATGGCGACCAGTAAACAGGCTTGAGATCTCGGAATACTAATCCTTTATGATAGAAATTCAGAAAAAGTTGAAGTTGATGTGTTATAAATGAAGGATTATTTGTTAGATAAATATTGTGCACATTACTCCAGTCGGCCAAGACACCCCATGCACGCAGTTCCTCTCTTTGCCGTGCAACTGCATTCGCGGCAAATTTTCGAGCTAAAATATAAAATTTATTCTTCATGATTACATCTAAATTATATAATGACAACTGTAGAAAGGTAAAAATGTTTTCGAATGGTAAATTAATTGTATTAAGTATTAAGAGTTTCTGTTAAATGTGGACCTTTGATGTTTGCCCTCTTAGATGGAAAATTTGAACAAAGATTTAGACACTCGACGAACAGAATAATATGATTTTATATGTATTAATATGGATATTATATGGTGTTGAGACTGTCGCAAGTTAAAAATAGGTTTATAAGTACAAAACTTATTCATTAATAAATCCATAGTAGTATTCTTCCAATACTTTCATAGTAATACTCTATAAAATTCTATAAACGTACTAATGAGATAACGTTGGTCAAGCCACTCCTTCTGCACGTTGTAAGCGGAACGAGTTCAGTGGAATTTTATAACACGGATTTGATTTGTAACAAGTTGAGTACAATAAATATCTACTTTAATAATTGTTTCTATATACATGCTTCTCTAATAGACGTTGTATCGTGGTTTTTGGATGCCTCCAGTGTAGATGACAAAGCCTTTAACTCAATTGGTAGACCATGACAATCCCATCCAGGGACATAATGCACTTTCTGACCATTGGCGACTCGCTGACGGAGTGTTATGTCTTTAAGAATCTAAAACCAGTAAGGATTTAAAATTGGTTTTGTGCATTTCTTAGTTATACCTTGTTCACCGCATGGCCCATGTGCAGATCGCCGTTAGCGTACGGAGGTCCATCGTGTAGGATGAATGTAGGTCCATCTTTATATATTTCTTGATAGCGATATGCTTTTGCGAAGGTGTCCTGTAGAATTAGTAGAAATAGTGAACTCTAAATTTACATGATTATAATTCACCTCAATGAGATTTTTCTCCAGAACTTCTCTTTTATCTGCTGTCAGGCGACTTGGAAACTTTGTTCTTGGCAAATTTATAGTGTTCGTAAATTTTAGTTGCTCCTTGGAACTATGTCGGGTTGAACAGTAACAAATATATAAATTTAACCTAAATGGTTTGAGCATTTTGATACACAATGCAATCAATTTAAACATACCTTTTCTACCACGCCGAAGTCAAGAAACTCGAGGCTCCGGCCCATAGACATAGATACATTCAACTCGTTTTGACAGTTGAGTATTGCGGAGTTGAAGGTTAATTTAAAGTTGAACTCCATAGCATGCGTATGCGTGTGCGTGCGTTTGACAGATAAGTAGAATACACACGTTCTTATGAGATGAACTCAATTTTACGCGTTTTTTTAATGAACTGAAGATCCAGTTCAATAAAAGAACGACAAGGGAAATTTCGACTCCATACGCATGCTATGGAGTTCCACTTTTACTCTTTACGTACCTACCTGTGTAAAGTATATAGGATTGAACGTGGCAACTATACAGCTCTTCTCGCTGGAACTGCTTTAACGACCGTGCGATTTTCTCAACTGTTAGTTTCAAGCAGTTGCAGCCACGAAACAGTTACGTTACGTCTAAAGTGGTACGTCACTTTACATCTCGACTAAATATATATTTATTACGGTCTATATGGGAGAGAGCCTTTAGTGTGCATGAGAATAAAGCCGAAACCACAATGGCGCGTTAGGTCGGTCGCGCTTTGATCGGCGTTTGATAGACTTTACAAAAACTTTACGATAAAATCTTCCACGACGCTCGAGTTTCATTTTCTAAAACACAATGGCGCGTTAGATAGGCCGTGCTCGAATTCTACTAAGCACTGTTGAACTCTTCAAAATACCTTGGTTATGGCTTCAACTAGTGTAGAGCGCGTTGTAAAAGTTGCAGTTATATTGCACAACTTTATAAAGCTAAATGACGATGCGTACTGCACTAAAAAAACGTGGATATTCATGACGAAAATGACGAAATTAACACTTGAGCAAATAAAACTATCTATCTTAATTAGCATTTCTATATTTTATTATTTCTTCATTACATTTTTTTAAAATTAAAATGTCAAACGCCAGACCTAGTTGAAGTAGAACCAACTAGTGCGTTTGAACGAGATTTACGTGATACGGAAAAATTTACGATATAACGCCTGAGGTCTTGTTGTGAATTGCCTCGTAAGATTCCGTGTGTTCAATAATATATGTCAAAGCGCGACCGACCTAACGCGCCATTGTGGTTTCGGCTTAACAATTATAATGAGCAACGGTATGGTTTACATTCAAAATAATAATGTTCAAGATTTATAGAAGCAAAAAATAAAAATTCGAAAAGTTGGTTTATGAACAATGAATTGAGAACAATGGAAAACATGAAAATATTATTGTTTTAAATAAATACTTCAAAAGTCGCTGGTAGCACACACTTGAGTGTTATTAATCTATTAATCTTCAGTTATTATTAGATAATGATAATGACTTGTTAACGACCGTGATTCGTTTCCACTTATGTATACATATTTGTTATATTGTTTGTTTATTCAAATTATTGTTATTATAGAAAAAATAGAACGATTGTTATTTCCACAATTTAATTTAAATTTATTTAATTTCGAAAACATCATACTGATACAAGAAATTCGTTATTAGTTAACATAGTGTCATGTAAAAAGTTAGTTTCATTAAGTTTCGTCAATAAACAATAAAAAAATATAGGCATTATTTCGTTAAACCTTCAAATTTTTTGCCAAAAATTTGGCTTTCTCAATGACGTCTTCCAAATCGCCTACCATATAAAACGCAATTTCTGGAATATCATCCATATCGCCATTTAAAAGGCGTTTAAATCCCTCCACAGTTTTACTGATGGGTACAAGCTTTCCCGGGTGACCAGTAAATATTTCAGCAACTTGAAATGGTTGCGAAAGAAACCTCTGCATTTTCCTTGCTCTGGCTACAGTTAGTTTATCGTCTTCGGATAACTCATCCATACCCAAAATTGCAATTATATCCTAAAAATAATTATATATAAAAAATAATAATCATTTATTGATCTTTTAAAAATTTTAACGTATTTTACTTGTAATGATTTGTAGTTTTGTAGAGTTTTCTGGACTCCTCGGGCAACATTATAATGTTCCTCGCCAACAATATGGGGATCCATAATTCTGGAGGTTGAATCTAAAGGATCTACGGCTGGATAGATACCCAGCTCAGCTGTCTGCCGAGATAAAACCGTGGTTGCATCCAAATGTGCAAATGTTGCTGCCGGCGCTGGATCTGTCAAATCATCGGCTGGCACATATACGGCCTGCACCGAGGTTATAGACCCGTTTTTGGTACTGGTTATGCGTTCTTGCATAGTTCCTAGAGGGAACAATTATTGAATATGAACAAATACTATAGTTTTAAACCGACCCATATCAGTTGCTAAGGTAGGCTGGTATCCGACAGCGGACGGTATACGGCCAAGTAGCGCTGAAACTTCGGATCCAGCCTGCGTGAAGCGAAATATGTTGTCAATGAACAGCAAAACGTTTTGGCCCTCTAAATCTCTGAAATACTCTGCTATAGTTAATCCTGTTAGCACTACTCTCGAGCGAGCTCCAGGTGGCTCATTCATTTGGCCATAAACCAGGGTTACTTTTGAAGAATCATCGTCTAGCGATATCACTTTCGATTCAATCATTTCCATATAGAGATCGTTTCCCTCCCGAGTGCGTTCACCAGCGCCTACGAAAACTGAATACCCACCGTGCTTTTTTGCAATATTATTTATGAGCTCCATAATCAACACGGTTTTGCCAACTCCAGCTCCACCGAAAAGCCCAATTTTACCACCTTTCACGTATGGAGCCAAAAGATCAATAACCTTATGAAAAACGCAGAATTGATAAATCGACTCAAGACGTGAGGTTCGAGTGAATGAATTAATGAATCGAATTAATTTCGATCGTATTTTAAAGCGGAGTCTGATCCGCTGTTGTTGTTACCTTGATGCCTGTTTCTAGTATATTTGCCTCCACATTCAAGTCCGTCATTTCTGGAGCCTCTGCATGAATGAATGAGTGAAACTCACTTACTATTGGACCACGTTCATCAATTGGATCACCAACAACATTTAAAATGCGCCCCAGAGTGGGTCGGCCTACTGGAACTTTTATAGGGTAACCTGTGTCTACAACTGTTTGCCCTCTTCGCAATCCTTCTGTGCTATCCATTGCAACAGTACGCACGATATTGCTGCCCAGATGATGAAATACCTTGCAGGTCCGAACGTAAGTTATCGAATTAGAATCAAGAATGTTGAACGTACCTCTAGTACCAGTCTCGATCCACTGGGCGGTTCAGAAACTTCCATGGCATTAAGAATATTCGGAATATCGTTCTCAAATACCACATCAACGACAGGCCCAACAACAGAAACAATTTTTCCGATAAGTGGCGTTTTTGGCAAAAGTTTTCCATCTCCTGTTGTACCGAATGCTCCTCTATCTTCAGTGCACTCATCTTCAGGCGGCATTTCACAATCTTCGTCCTCTGGATCACCTAAGGATTTCATGGGTTGGTCTGATGTTCAACTTAAAATATTGATCTACCTCTCTTGGATGAAAAATTAACTGTTCTTTGGAGTTGATTATATCTTTTTTGAGGATTGCTTCTAACTCCATTAATTGCAGTTGCTTAAATTAAATACAAATGTTCAAATTTTAGTTGCATTGCTAATCCTTTAATAAGTACCAATCAGGTTGCGTCCAATCTTATGAAACATGGAATCGAAAAAGTTCATTTTTTATTTGTATTATTTTAATATAGAATCGAATTGTTCTGTATAAGATGTTTTTATGTATATTTTTTCGTTTGATTGTTGACGCAAATTTGAAATTCAAAGCCAACATTGTTGATATAGTAAACAAGTAATTTTGCGTGAAGTGTCTAGAATCTAGCATTACCATTAAGATTAAAGAAATTTAACTTGACCTCATCATGTTCTAGAGTAAGTAAGTGCATTTTTAAGTTGGAAAAATTGTAACGTGATTACAAATTAAATGATTTACAAGTCGGTTTCTTGAGCGAAATAACAACTTGTTTAAATGCTGTGTATAATTCGCTGTTGTCATAGTACCGTGAGCAGTCTGCAACCCAAACAAAATGTTGTGTCCGCCTTGAATTATAAATTCAATTATTATATTAATTATATTTCTGATCACAAATGAATATTCTAACTGATTTTTCCTCATCTATTGTTGAGTTCAAGTCAACTCTTAAGGACAATAAGTCTACTAATCTAGTAGATGGCTGGACTGAAACCGATTTCGTTCAACTGAAAAAGAATGCTTCAACGGAAACTAACCAAAAAGTTAGCATTGGTTTGCAAATCCAGCCTTTCTTTGCTGTTGATACAAAGGTTGATTTAGTAAAGCTTTCAGCTTGGCTGAAAAAAATTTATCCATCGCTTGAAGCCGAGCTACTCAAGGGCCCAACATCACTTCCTCACAATTCAGCTACGCAAAATTATGACTTTTATGGCAGAAGACCGCATATTCAAACGTACCAAAAGATTTTCTTGGGTCCAGGGGATCGGAACAAGCAAGGGTTAGCCACTTGGTTGGCCGTGCACACAAATAATGTGCCTGCCCTGGTCGTCACTACGCCTGCGACGCATGAAGAGTGGTGTGACCATACAGATCAAAGCCTCACACTTTTCATACCCAATCGAGTGCAGGAGAAGGGCTTTGTAGTTTTCACAGAAATAAAGAAGTTTAGTTTAAAAGCGTGTTTGAGTAGTCTCTACACAAATGCATTCAATAAAAATATGTTCGCGGGTTCGACGGTTGCTGGCGATATCTATGTATGGCTGTATATGTCACAGGGTCCCGCAGCTACAATCGAAATAGTCGAGCTATTTTCGAAAAACTCGCAACATGGATGTGCAGTTGCAATCGATTGGGCAGCGGAGAATCGACTTGTAACCTGTCATGCAAACGGAAGCATAGAAGTGTGGCTAATTGAAAATGAAATGGAGTTGGAAAAATCGTATGTATTATTAGCTATTTAATAATTTTTAATAAACTGGGTATAAGGTTAATTTAAACATTAAAATCACTCGTAATAATAGTATTATCCTAATGAAGCTGCTTTTTTTAGATTTATTATGAAAATCGAAAACAGTGGATCGAATAATTTGACCTCAATGCTAGCAATAAGCACGTCGGAGTTTGTCGTCGGCACAAATGATGGGGGAGTATATCACTGTTGCATCTCCAATGTGGCAAGCGAAAATACTGAAATCGTAATCGGCAACCTAAGAAGGCATCCTTTTATGGTATCGACGCTGCTGAAAAGAAACATTTCAGGGCAAGTTTTCATAGTTAGCGCCGATATCAGTGGTCAGATCTGCTACCACAATTTACAAAACTTTGATGAGGTACGAGGTACCACATATGAGTATAAGCTGGTATTTATAAACAAGCGTCATATAATTCAAGCTTCTTTCACAGATCGGTGCTAGTTTCATCGTAAACTTTCCACTGCCATTTAGAAATGCCATAACTTGTTCTCCAGATGGCAACATAATCTACAGTCCCGGAACTGATGGTTCGCTGGATTGCTATAGGTGAAAATTTTAAAAGCCTTTCCAAATGCTTTGTAAATTATAAATGTTTAAATGTATACGTGTTTAATTTTAGAGTACAAAATGGAGAGCAGTTCAGCATTAAAGGAGCACTACAAGGGGGCAAGGGTCACTTTATAAAGTGCTGCGATAATGGGTAAGTTTCAGATTTCAGGAATAACTCTGTCAGGTATATCTTATACCGTCTTATTTTCAGATTGTGGATTATTACTGGCTTGTATGCAGGTGAATTGCAAATATTTACTGTTGAACTAGATTAGAATTAGAAGTATATTTACAATATATGGCATCTTATATTCGTATTATTTATTAGTAAGCGTTTCATTTACTTACATTAGTTTTTCTATTTATATACAATACGAAATTAAGAATTATTACTTTTACAGCAGATTTTATTTATGTTCTTATTTGGTCTTAAGAATTTTAAAAATGCATTTTTGTTTACTTTCGTGTGATTATGTTTAATATTGAAATAAAGTGATGCTTCTGGCAGGTTTCCAATAAATGTGTCAGCATTATTTCTCAAATTAAAAATATCTGTTTTTACAACGTCACAAAAAAAAAATGGGCATGAATTAGTTTGTTAATTAAAAGCACGCGTAAAACGAAAACATTTTTGAACACTCAGTGATAAGATAAAACATACTTCCTACTTTTTTTGTTAATTTCCATAATATATTTGATAACAAAATAATAACAGTCATTTTTTAATATACCTTATCAAAATATATGAATAAATTTTTTTAAACAGTCTAATGTAATAAATTATATAATCTTAACATCTTAAAACTAAACCACTTATGTAAGTTCCAAAAAATAGAAGAACTTCTGATTTCTTGATGTTGATATTTCTTTATTTTGAAGAGAACATTGCACTATTTAGTTGAAGAGAACAGTGTTTGGATCTTCGTTGTCCATTTGCTTAACATGTCGGAGCACGTCTTTTTTCGTTATAACGCCAAGTAAACGCCTGTGGATATGTACAATTATAATTTCAAATGCAATTCGTTCAAAAATATGAGTTTCTAGAGTTTATTTTGAAAATTGTAAGAATAAATATATTCTTCTAATGAAGCCATCCCGTCAGGTTTAAAGGGATGACTGGGTAACTGGGATAAGTTAAAAATTATAAATGGGATGGAAAAAATGGGATATTGTATCTAAATTATTAAAAATTTAATTATTAAAAATGATACAATTATGGATGGTTACGCTTTGTTTCTCAGACTTACCCATTGTGTGTTACTAAAGTCTGACGAAGACCCAGCTTGCGAAACATGTCGACCACTGTCTCCATTGGCGTTTGATCTGTAACCGTGATGGGTGCCATGTCTAAAATCTTTTTCAGTTTTAAAGGAGGCGGCCCCAAATTCTGTGTCAGTGTAGCAGATGTAAACAATACTGTTGATGAAACGCTAATGCCTTCGATTAGGCGTTTTGCATTTCCTGTAATGGATATAATCAAATTAAATATAATGTTACGACCAGCTCAAGACAAGTATACCAATGGCCAAGTTCAGATCTCGGCGTAGAACAAAGCCAACTAAATATTGATTTTCCTTGGACACAACTACTGGATACCCATTGTGCTCAGTTTCCTTGAGCAATGATTCAATATCGTCCACAGTCATTGAGTCTTGAGTAATGACAGAAAGCGGTTCATTTCGCCTGTAACATAATACGTTTTTATAATAGGATCGTTTAATTATAAGAGAATCATGTATATGTTATTAAAAGGAATTATTAAAGCGTATACTTCGGTTGCATAACATCTGCGGCCAATGTAGTGTGTGCAAATTCCTCTTTGCTGTCCAGGAACGGATATCCATTCAGAGAAATGTGAGCATCATAAATACCCTGTAGTTTAAAATATATAAACTTAAAGGTATTAGATGAAACCATAAATAAATACTTGTCTTCCTAAAGCATCGCCAACCCATTTGGAAGCCATAGCGGCGGCCATTAGCGGAACAATGTAGCCAACGCCTCCAGTTAGCTCGAACATAATAACAACCAAAGATACGGTCATACGTGTTACACCACCAAGTACAGCAGCTGCTCCAACCATTGCGTACAAACCAGGAGTAATAAGGTTATTGCCAGTTACACACTCTCCAGCAAAGAACCATATATTTGGATAACTATACGCTAATTGTTCAACGCCTTGGAAAACAAACACAGACACAATTCGATTGAAACTTGGGCGATATAACAATACTGGTAAATCTTACCAATTCCAACTATTCTGCCCATGATAGCACCTAGTAAAAGCGATGGAATAAAAAGCCCTGCGGGCACTTTCATTCCAAATGTAAATACTGTCAGTGCTAGTTTGAGGAAAAATGCTATAATAAGTAACCAAATAGCGCGATAGACACCCGGTCCAGGTTCAGTGACTTCTATCGCCGAGGAGGCTCCGTTTGTTATATTAATCCGTGTGTAATCACTTTGAAGAGAGACGTAAATACAAATATTAAATATACAATGGAAGTAATGCAACGCTTATTAATACTGGTTAAACACGAATCATTTCAAATCCTGGCTATTATCTTACCACAATGGATTCCTAACATCACCGCTCGTACATTGACTGAAGAGTAAATAAATCAGTTCATTCATGTTCATTCGCGTGAACGGATTTGGATAGCATATGATGCCCGTTACGAGCGTCACAACAAGCACCTCAACAACAGGGTATTGGCCCAATTTGCTGAATTTACGGAACCGGCACCACCACAAATTTGCTCTTATGAAAATTGTTCCAATAACACCCTGGAAAGTGAAAAAAGTGTGGAAATATCATTGCACAATGGATGTCAATTGATAGGAAAAAGTAGACTTACGCCCATAACGCCAAGAAAGACAAACGGCAGCAATTCAAAGAATATCCATGGCTTATTGTACTCGACAAAAAACAAAACTGAGTGCTCGTTACCGAATGGTGTTAGTGAACGCAAAACGAATGCAGCAATCAATGCACAGAAGAACGATCGCCACAACGTCTTCAGGGGAAAGTAATAAGAAACTTCTTCAAGTGAGAAGAGTACACCTCCAATTGGCGCGCCGAACGCCACAGAGACGCCAGCCGCAGCGGCTGCCGAAAGTATTTCACGCTTTTTCGCTTCATTTCGGCCATACTTAGGAAAGACGTGAGAAAATATGTTGCCTATACAGCTAGCTATGTGAACCATTGGTCCCTCCTTGCCCAAGGTGAGACCAGCTGAAACTGACAGCATCAGACCCACTGATTTAATAAGCAGAGTCCACTTTCCTAAGTAGCCTCGTATAATGAATCCGGAGAGTATCGTCTTGATTTCCGGAATACCAGAACCGCATGCATATGGAGCAAACATGCGCACAAGCGAGGCGCTCAGCGCCGCAAACAGCAAAGCCCATAGCAGGTACCAAAGATATGAGACGATATACGGTCCAGTGCCAGAACGATCAAGGCCAAAGATCTCAGGCCAGGTTTTCCACTATTAAGATATTACAATGAAGACTAATACGACCTAATATGACCTGAAAGAAAATATTACCGTAGAACAGTTCCCCTCCTCGAAAACAGTTTGTTTTGCTGGCCAACAGCATTGCTCTCGGTTAAACCAGAACGATTGCGGACAGATACCATGCTTTAGATCTGACATCCAGCTCGCACCAATATCAACTACACCTGCCACACAACCGGCCGCAATTCCCACAAAGAGAACACATAGCCATCCAGACCAAGCATCGTGGGCACCCTGGGAAAATTCATTAAATTCTTGTCTTTTTGACATGCATTTTAATATAAACCTTTATTAAATCCCATAGCGAATCCTGCCTCTTCTTCACAATATAACGATGACGCATGCGATCCCTTGCTATGTCACGCTGCCAGTCTATTGTGTGGAAATCGTCGTACTGCCCAATTCCAGGTATGTCATCATGTGCTTCTGCATAGAATTGTAAAGCTTTGTAAATTTTGTTGTACATTTTTAATAGTTCCAAAGCTACAACTAATTTTATACTGGAAAATAAGCCACAAGCTATTAAATCAAAGCTACTATCATACCCTACAACATACGGAAGAGGTTATATCACTTTGTATTACTTGTAATTAATGGCCTAGCCATTACTCGTATCATAATCAACGTCATTGATTTGTCTTTTTATCTCTCTACATTTGACCCAATGTGATAATGAATATCTTATCAATCTTAAATTTTGTTTTCATATCTGGTTTTTGAAATATAATATTAAAATAAATAAATAAATTCTAAAAACGCAAAATATTAAAAAGTTCTTAGTACCTAGATGTATTTAAAAAAGATACACTTTTTAATTACCAGAAGCTCCATAAAATGAAAGTCCTCCTGCAAAAAAAAAATTATTAATAGTTTAGTAATTCAGTAGTTCAGTACAAAATATAAGAAAACTTACAGCTTAGCTTATGAATAATAAACGATATTTCTGAAGATTCAACAATTATTTAATGCATGCATTTAATTTCTCCTATCTTTCTTTAATGTATATATCTTTATGTACATATTGTTCGACAATGAAAAGTTAAGGTATATATTAAGTAGGGGTGCATTAAGGTCTCCATTTCTATTGTAACGTATAAAAAGCAAAAAGGTAGGTATAGCCATCATGTTTTTGACTGGTCCGAAAATTTTGTTAAAAAGGGGCGTATTTTAATTGTTTTCATTTGTTATTTGCGCTCAATGATAACATTTAATGTGATGGCTTGATATCATATCATTATTATTATTATTATCATTAGTTTAATGTTTTAATACTAACCATCCATTGAATCCCCGAAGGCGCTATGAGTTGGTACATGTTGACTTGAACGGTAATGCTCACGATCCCTTTCGCGCTCCATATCTGACCCTGCGCTAGATACTGCTTTATTCAACTTATTACCTTCTTCTGGACTTGTGCGCGGTGTAATATCGATCATTTCATCGTCTTCTGTCGATAACGATGTTGTAGTTGGTGCCGTTGCAGTTAAAGACGCTAATGGATGATCATTTACGTCTGTACCTTGCGGACTGGCTGTCTAAAAGTATGTATGTATGCAGGTGTAACAGTGCAGGGAATTTATATATTTAGGTAATGTTATATAAAGGGTTTTCTAATAAGAGGTGTAATTTAGAATAGCTATGGTCCTGTAAGCGTGTTCGTGGTGGCCATGTGGCTGATGTTGTTTTTCATTATTAACGGCATACCTTCCTCTTTATTACGAAATAAACATGCGATAATTTATCTCAAAAAATGGCATTTTTCTTTGAATATCAAAATTACACCTCTTATTGGAAAACCCTTTATTTAGTGATTGTATATTCCATAGGAGATCATAAAGGTTTTTAGGCTTAAAGGCTTTGGTTCACCTCAAAAAAGGTTTGGTTTTGATTTTGTAAACTGAATTCTTTTAGTACGATGAAAATATATTTTAAAAACCTTGATAGAAAGTGATACCCATACCCCAAGGTTTTGGGAGATATACTACTTGCAATTACCACATAATTGAATGCTTGTAATTATAATAACGAGAAACCCAGTTTTTTCGCAAGGTATTTTTTAGTCCGTCCGATGGGTAGTTTGTCTCATGCATCGATGCCACCATAATGGATGTCCATTCAAAATATCAGTAATTGTTGTATTACCGTTTAAACTTACTAACAGGTTATAGGATGTGTCATGGTTATTATGTTGATATTTATCCAAAGAAATTTTAGTTAAAGATTCAATTATTTAAGTACAGAAACTTTAATTTAAATGTGAAGTGGTCAAGTGATTTATGTTATGTAGATGGTTCATACTAAACCAACATAATAAGTTACCTTTTTCAATACTGACTGATAGGCTGTAATGTAGCTATTAGTCTCAGTGGCAATCTGACGATTTCCCTTCAGAGGGAACTTTTCCATATCGGATGCTTTGTTTAGAACTTATTTATTGTCGGACAGTTGAAATCAGTCCATCCTTATGAAATACAAAAGTCAATTAATTCTCTGTATACGCTTAGAGGACGTACAGCCATCGAAATACCTTTGCAATGATGATGTTGAAACGTAACAGAACTCGCCACTAGATATTGATAATCTACAGATTGTCGGTAAACATTTAGAAACTCATGTGATGCTATTTTTATGATATGCTTATACTTTGGTAAATTAAACAAAAAAAACTGTTGTAAAAATCCTTGCAAAATATATTTTCATAAAACCTATGACGTGCAAAAAAGTCGAAATAAATGTCAAACTGATTAATAATAAATGAACTGTGTTCAGTTTACACACATTCACCTTGAATTATAGCAGAGATCGTCGCATGTGATTTACACCGTGGTAAATGTTAGAGAATTCCAGTTATTTAAGAATCAGCAAGAAAAATCATCATTTTGGAAGTGGTGAAAACTTCAGGAAGAATTACTGTATACGTAACGTAATAGTATAAGGCTATCATATATGTATTTACCACAGTGGTATAAATATATCCCATTTGCGTGGGTCTCGTCTGGTTTATGAGTTATGGCCTTTGAAATTTGAAAATTTCAGACCCATATCTCATAAACTATGTCCTTGGGAAGGTAATCGATGTAAACAAAATTTTGTAAAACTCGTTTACTTTTCGAGAAAAATGACATTTTTCACAATCTTTTATAAGTAAAGTTTATAATTGATCTACCAAGTTATCATAATTATAAGAAATTAGAGTTCTTTACTTTTTTATAGAGATATATATTATGCGAATCAGTCAGGGCTTACACTCACGTAAGCACAAAACACCTATTACTATTTTACTGCTCATTTGTACACCAACAATTATGAAAAAATTACGAAAAATTGGAAAATTGTTATGCAAAATCGCGCAAAATAAAATTGATGATTTGATTGGTTGGATGATTGGAAAAAATGTTACTAAAAACTTAAAATTTAATTTCTCTCGAAAAGTAAACGGTTTTCAATAAAGTTTGTATGAAATAAATGAAAGATAATTTGAATGTTTTCGAGCACACCAATAACATGTAGCTACCTTTACGGTTTAGGAGATACAGGGTTGTTTTTTCAGCCTTCAAAGGCCATAACTCGGAAACCAGACGATACCCCAAGCAACTGATGTTGTTGTTCGAGTTCCTAAAATAAATAGCAACAAAAACAAGAAATAAGTCGGATTTATGCCAATGGTAAATATGTTACAAAACATTTTATAGAAAGAATTAATTAAAAATGATAATTGTTTTTGGTCGAAATTTTGACCACGGCCGACCCTACAATATGCACAATATATGCAAATGCAGACAGCAATAAGAGTATCGAATGATTTTGCAGCCATTTCGGTACTTCATTTAAGCTTCATTTTGCCATTCATGGTTAGGCAAAAAAACAGCCTCAGCAGTAAACCCGTGCACCGGAGTCATCTGATCCAACAAATCTACAAATCTACCGATGCCTTCGTTATATAGGGGCATAATTCTATATGATGGATTCGGAAGATGTAGTTCTGCGAATCTTTATTGAGAATCTAGAGTTTATTTTCCAAACTCAATCCCAAACTCCAATTGGTAGATAGATTCACTAATTTATTATCATATAAGTCCCATCCCGTGAAAATAATATCAAATTAGCTAGGTCATTGTTTTTTATCTGGCAGGGGAAGATTAGCTAAACTAAATTGCACCGCATAGTAAAATTTTATCGTAAAGTATTTCGAACAGAGGATGGTAAACAGATGTCGAAAAATGGTTAGTGTTCTTTTTATTGCTATAATTTAGTTATAAATTTTGTCCATGTGGCTCACTTCGATCAGTTCAAGGAATATCCTGTTATGGGAATATAATGCAAAAGTAGGCGGAACAAGCCCATATTTGATAGAATACTAAGTGACGATAATAGAAGTATATCTTCTCTCTTGTTACTATGATACACATTTAATGGGATTTCTGTCATCCTAAACCTCTTATATATGCAGATAATGTAAAAGTTGGCGAATCCCGCCTTTTTTCAGAAGCAGTTAATACAGAATGATTGGGAATTTAATTTTGTCGTCATAGTGGACTTCTATATTATATGATGCTGTGTTGTTTCTGTAGTCTTTGTATAAAATGTAGGCGTGTCCGTGGATCAATTTTGCTCATCTGAAATACCAAACTGCTCTGCTAACGAAGGATGTGTGTGCCAAATTGAACTTAACATACAGACGGCGAACAGAACTAACCCAACTCAAGAAGTACCGGTGATCAATAACATATACACCTTCTTGACTCATCGCACTAAAAACGATATCTTATCTTAAAAACAGCGATTTTTTATATAAATGTGTGTATATTAAAAATAGGAAAATGTTCCACTTTCAAGCAACGAAACAATGGTTTTACATACCCCACAGAAATGGAATCCTTTTCGTTTAGAAATTCAGTTCAAGTTGTCAAAGGCGGTGACTCAAAATGTGGTCTTTTCCTATAGTTTGAGTTCGTAAAAACAATTATGTTATTTAAACAGTTCAATAAGAAAAATAAACAAAATATAGTCATAAACAGTCACTCAATAGCATCGTGTATGTATATTATACATAGAATACGAACATAAAAATAATAAAAAGACGCGTAACACTACATAACAAATATTTATTTAATTTAACTGTTTCTGATTTATATAACCTGAAATTGACACTTGCCATATTTATCTTTGCGATGTCCTGCTGTGTCACTGCTGTTTGGCTCATATAAAGTCCTGCAAGGGGTTGCAATCCATCAGTTCGAGTTCTTAGCTCTTCAAAATATCAGCTCTTTTCTTAGTTGAAATCTTATAATTATTTATTGTATATAGGACCAAATGTTTCACCAGACGTTTATAGTTTTGTGTGTTTTGCTTGGATTGATATTTAATATTGCCATGGCGTTTCCAACTGCAAATCAGGATCATTGTTTTGATAAAGAGGTTAGATGGTATTGGTACCTTACCTTTTTAAGATGGTATTGTATAAAGTCTTGTAAAAAGTATACATATAATGAATTTTTTGGTACTATAAACAAATTAGTTGTGCTATTTAAAAAATTTATTACTTTTAATTTCAGTTTATTTTAAAACCAAATAATTGTTAACCAACTGTTATCTAAAATTTTTATATATTTTTATTTTAGTACAACAGAGACTTGATCAACTGGTTGATATCATCTCAGTATCCTCAGATTTTTAACAAACCATGCAATTACTGCGAATCTAAAAGTTTATCCAGACGGACGTCGAAACGGAATTCCGAACTGATTAATTCGTTGTTAAGTTTACCGAAAAATATGAATGACGCTGGAAAGTAATTTATCCAATCAACTATTTCAAGTTAAAGGACATATTATTATACTCGTATATTATACATTACGATAAAGAATATTACTCGTTTAAAACTATATATATCTATTAAAAATTAATAACAATATTCAAATACATTGTTAGTTAAAATAATTTAGTATAATAATAAAATTATAAAATGTACATGGAAATGTACATGTATTATGTTCCATGAAGGAAATCGATATTTGAAATTTATATAAATGTTTTATGTTATAGTATATTTGTCATACGTGTTATTATTGTCACACTTGATTCGACAAGATATACTAATACTCAAACTGAGACTCCACTTATGCAAAGCATAAGGTGGACGTGGCATTTTAATGAGAATAAATGGTCCACTGTTGCAAGAAGCAGTGTGAAGAATGTTTTCCATGAAGTTATTTATCAAATAAAACGTATGTACATATAGTATATTAAAGTCAGTTTGAATACATTTATTATAGTCATTAATTTAGGTTTTGCTAATGATTCTTCCTTTCATTGTTCGATTACATCTATTTACAGTTATCTTTTCTAGCATTTGGGCTCTAATACGGTCGTAACAGATATTGGCCTTAAAATATTTAGTCTTTTTTAGACCAAAGAAAAATAACTTTCTGTTATGAAAAGCGTTTTTAATTATTCTGTTCTTCATTACTTTTATCTTCAGCTAACAGCAATGAAGGGCCTGTAAAATCGTATCTTTTATTATAAAAACATTACGAGAATGTTGAAAATTTCGGAATAATCGGAAGCTGCGAAATCATGTAAAATTTTCTTTACCAAGACGAGCACCATTTTAAAAATTGAACCATTGCAGTCGTTTGAATCCGAAATCAACTCTTTTCGTAAGGCTTAAGCCTTGTTCAGTTTCCTAATAATATTTTACACTTGTTTTCAGTTATTAAAATATGACTTCTTTTACATTACTTCTTCATACAACTTTTAAAGTTTGAGATTCGTGTCGTGCGTTACCTTTTCGTTTCAGAAGGGTTGATGCGGGAAATAAACACTATTATTGATGCTAACTGAGTACTGCTCGCTCTGTACTTTTTAAGTACTTAGAGCTACTTTTGAACGGTCAAAATCCATATTTGCATTAAGATGTGTAAGCGATTAACCGTATTTGCTCGGGGTGGGCGGGTGATGTCCCATCCAAACTGTTGCAGGAGAGCATTCTGTGACCATCTTGTGCACATCTTCCGATATGGAAACTTCACAGTCCTGTGAAATCGGGAAACCCCGGTGACCAAAATGCATAGTGCAGAGACCATACGGTTCGTATGGACCGTCCAATTGCGGTGCGGCAAAGATCAAACTGGATAGGTGAGGGATAGCCTAAATAACCTGAATTCTTTGTCAGTTGATGATTGAATTTTTCGTGTGGAGCATTTGCAAGTTCAGTATGGGTGTGCGCACCCATACTTGTTTCCATCGCAGGTTTCCAGTGATGTCCAGGTTCTTTTGACAGGGAAAGGAAGAGAGAATTTGTACCAAATAATGGTACAAACAATTAAAAGAAATTTGAGGGAAAGCTTAGCTCGAATTGTATACACGATACAAGCGTATTCCATGCAACAACTTCGAGAAGAATGTCAAGAGGTTCATAAGGTTCCATCAGTTCAGAAGAGAAAAAATCAGAAGAGAGTAGATATGTATCCGTATAGTTATGCATACGGATATACATATGTATCTACACTTATGCATATGTAGATATATGTTTTTTTTGTTTCTCTGATGTACGCCTAACAGGAATTGTGTCATCCTAAACCTATTAGAGGATAGATAATGTGAAAGTGGGCGCATCCCGTCTTTTTTCAGAAGCAGTTAATACAGAATGTTCGGGAATTTAATTTTGTCGTCATAGAGGACTTCTATATGATGTGGTTGTTCCTGCAGTCTTTGTGTAGAAAGCAGGGGTGTCCGTGGACCAATATTAAATTATAATAATTAAAAATAGAAAAATGCACCAATTCCAAGCAACGAAATATGTAATGGTTTTACATAATCAACAGAAATCAAATCCTTTTCGTTAACAAGTTTAGTTCAAGTTGCACAAGGCGATGACTCAAAATGTGTTATTTTCCTATAGTTTGCGTGTATAAAAAGAATTTTGTTATTTCAATACAGTTCAATAAGAAAAAAATAGCTATTTGAATAAACAAAATATAAAGGCATAAACAGTCACTCAATAACATCGTGTATACTATACAAAGAATACGAATACAAAAAAAATAATAAAAAAAACGCGGAACACTACATAACAAATATTTATTTACTTTAACTGTTTCTGATTTATTTGACCTGAAATTGACACTTGCCATATTTATCTTTGCGATGTCCTGCGGTGTCCCTGGTTTTTTACTCATATAAAGTCCTGCAAGGGGTTGCAATCCATCAGTTCGTGTTCTTAGCTCTTCAAATAATGGTCCGAGACCTCAGCAAACGTTTAGTATTTGATGGAAATCCGAATCATACAACCGTGGATGATTTTATATTTCAAATCGAACATGTGGAAAACCATTAGCGTTGTTCCTGTTCTGAAATCTTGAAAGATTTCCACTTGATGTTGGCAGATGAAAGTCCTGAATGGTATTGGATCGATATACGTAATGATGTTCCGAATTGGACCACGTTACAGATGGCACTACAGCAGCAATATAGTTTCAATCGAACGGAGTTCTAGAAAATGAGTGATCTTATGGACCGAGATGCCAAAATGCACCAAGTGTTTGTCGGGAAACCAGAGATAGAATTGGAAAGCGCGAAAACCACGGTTCCAGATTAATCCCGCGAAACCTTACAAATTATAGTACCACAAACATTTGTTGATTAAGAGCTTTCTATCAAAAGCTTCCTAGAAATATGTGGTTGGTACCGTAAGTTTATAAACAACTTTGCGTCGATAGCCGCTCATTTGAGCGACACTTTGAAAAATAACTCAAATTTAAAATTAATCCGGAAGCAGTAAATGCATTTAATAAACTAAAAGAAGCACTTATAACAGCTCCAGTATTGCGACACCCTGATTTTAACAAAAGATTTTATATACAAATATGTGTACGAAAATATCGTCGCGGACACACTGTCTCATTCTGTAGAACAAACTCAGTTAGAACATGATCCTTTATTTGTTTTTGAGACAACAACAGAATCCAAGTCAACAAATAAAGAACTAATGACCAGAATTGGTGCAGAAGCTGTGACGGAGAGACCGCTTCAGGAAATCTATAAAAATATGCTCCGAAACCTATACCCCGTGCCAAAAAAAAAGCCGCACTAGTAGCAACACTCATGCAAAATTTAATAAAAAAAGGAAAGCTACCTGCAAGTTTTTATTTTTTTTTTATATTATTTGATCCCTATAGCCTCTACCTGTAAAAAATCTTTAAGAAAAGAGAAAAGGGTTGGCCGGCAGCTCGACTTCCGCTAAAGAGGTGGAAAAACCCAAGATCTAATTTTTTTGACCTTTTTTAAAAAAAGGGTAATAAAATAGAAATTGTTGGTTTTTTTTGGTTTCTGTTATTTTTATTATGTTGAAATATTCTTAGAATTCAAGAATTTTCTGTGTACTCTTTTTTTTTGTTAAAATTTTTTTTCAATATTTCTTTGGCCTTCAAAACAGCTCCCACTCTTCTGGACATTGAATCCTAGAGATTTTGGACCTGGTTCTTGGTTTTTTCGTCGTACCACACTTCCTTTATAATAATTTGTAACTCCTGGATGGATTTTGGAGACATCTTGAATTTTTCGCTGCATAATTCCCTACAAATTTTCAATGATATTAAGGTCTGGGATATTTCCTGGCCAGGACATTGATAATATCCCCAGATTTTCTTTTAATTGTGTTACCTGTGAATGCACAATGACCATTAGAATGCATTTTTAGGTAAAACTTAAAGGTTTACTTACAGAGCCAGCTCGGTGGCAAGGTGCACTAGCGCCTTGAAAAAGCGTGTTTTCAACATGGCAGCTCAGCCCCTCGATTGTTGAATCACGCGTTTTTTGATAACATTTTTATACTTTTCTGCATTCACGGAACCTCCAGCAATAAAATTTGTCCAACTCCATAAGATGTTATGCATCTCCATACCAAAACATGAGTGAATGCTTAATTCGAAGAATGCACTTATCGGAATATCGTTCCTACGATCTCCTTCGAACTGTGGTTTTTTCATCGAGCCCAATCAAATTGAACTTCGATTCATCAGAAAATATGGCATTTCTCCAATCAGAAGCTATCCATTTTTTATACTCCTTGGCCCATTCTAACGGTTTTTTCTTCATAACCGCTGTTAAACCCGGCTTTTTGGCTGGTCGGCGAGCTGGAAGACCCATATTCGTTAGGCGTCTGGAGACAGTTCTTCTGCTGATTTGCATTTCCAACTTTCCCTGAAGGTTTCTCCTTAGTTCCCTAGCAGTCTGGAACCGATTTCGAACGCACATTCCAACGATCGATCTTCCCGCGGTGTAGTGATTCTTGATCTCCCACTTCCGCTTTTCCTCTGTATGCTTCAGGTTACTTGAATTTTTTTTTAAAAACGTCGCACTGTGCTTTCGTTACACCCAATTATTTGAGAAATTTTTCTTTTGGAATAGGTTTCTCCACTCAGTGCTACAATGCGGCCTTTTTCTTCTTCACTTAATACCATATTTAAAACTTCTAAAAAACGACTTCGGATGGACCTGACCTAATTTCTCAAATGTTAATGGACAATTGTTGACAGAGTGTGTCATTTTATAGCAAAAAATGTATGTATAAACAGGTTTTTATCAGTCGAAATCCTTTCCTAACATTTTTTACCTGCAAAGTGAAAAATTCGCGAATTTTCCAGGTGCGGCTTTTTTTTTTGGCATGGAGTGTACTACTTACTACTACTAGTATAGTCGCCATAAAAATTCAAGGTCAGGCTACGAAGGTGTAGAGTAGTGCCTCACCAGAGAATAGATTGAATTTAATTAAACTAAAATTAATTTGTGGGTTTAGCGAATGAAATAGGACGATGGTAAAAAAGGATAAATGAAAAAAAAATCATGGTAGGACATAAATTTATTGTTATCTCCTCGCCTTGACCATATGGGTTGGGAACCGCAGCATGCAAAAATGAATTAGACGGGAATTCGTGTCGAGACCGGGAACAAAGAAGAGGAGTATATAACAACGTGTTGTTAGCGTTACGCTATATATTAATAATTACGAGAAAAATTACAACTCTTTCAATGTTGTATACATCTATTAAAAATTAAAAACAATATTTGAATACATTGCTCGTTAATTTAATGGATATCATAATAAAACACAAATGTATGTATGTATATACATGGAACATAATATTATTATGTGAAGAAAGTCGATATTTGAAATTTATATGAGTGTGTTATGTTATATTTGTCATACGTATTATTATTGTCATATTTGAATCGATAAGATATACTGTATGAAACTGAGACGGGTCTTTGTAAAGGTCTTTGTTAATGAGGTCCACTGTTACAAGGAACAGTGCGAGGAATGTTGTCCACGACTTTTTTTATCAAATAAAAAGCATATCAATACCAATGTTTGAATGTAATTATTTATTTATTATAGTTATTAATTTACGTTTTGCAGAGTGGGGTGTAGAATTGCTGATTGCAGAAATACAAGCGAGGCCGCCAATATAGAATATTAGCGTAATTTACCACGACCCTCAACGCTGCCTCTCTGATCATGGCTTAATACCTAACAAAATACGTCACCTGCTTCATTTAACACCAACGTAACGTAACAGTAGTCTTGACATAAGTCTTATTCAAAATGAAATAGCGTAACAACAATACGAGATCACAAACCTCATATTAAGTTTTCATTTAATCAACATTCGTTTTTACTCAAACCCCCTTTTGAGACCAATATAAATATAGACCAATTGTGTGATCAATTCAAAGGTACGCTTTTACGATATCTATAATTATTTACAGTGGCGGCCGAAACATCACTAGTATAGTATAAGAGTATTAGTATTAGTATAAAATTTTTAAAAAGTACTTTAATAGTAATGTTTGCAGCACTGATGCGGACTAGGCCTAGGTCGCACGGCACTTTTTCATAGCAGCAAAGGAAGTTTCAGTCGTTTACAGACGACCGGTGGCCGGTGAGATTTCACGGGATTTTTGCAATCTATTTTTTTCGCACTTTCGCTAAAATTTCCTTTGCAGCCGTGGAAAAAATGACGTGTGACCTCGCGCTAACGTTCTGGATTACACGTAATGTCATTAAAATCCATTCTGATGACATTTTGGTGATGAAGTGAAGTGATGATGCGTGAAGTTGACTATATTCAGAAAAGTGGGAAACTTTAAAGCAGCGATGTCCAAACACACACTATCACATTTTGAGTGTGTATTGGAAATTTTTTCACTTAGCACTGAGAAAAATATATGCGCTGAAACACAAAGAATGAATATGTTTGGATTATTGGTTGTTTGCACGCTACATATTTAGATTATTGCAGTACATTGCGAATGAAGCATAAGATCGGAAATTAACTTGTAATGTAAATGTAAAATTTTATAAAATAGAGTAGATAATGCAATAATATTTTATAATCTAAAGTAGATAATGCAATAATAATTTATAATATGAAGTAAATTGAATAATGCAATAATATTTTTTAATATAAAGGGAACATTCACATAAACTTTGTCATAAAGACAAACAACAATAATTTTTTGGGTGTAGCAAAATCAAACGAGCGCAGCATACAGCCCTACCTCGTCGCTGTCTCGGAAGCTACTGACGAGATTTCGTTAACGCTCTCAATGTATACATATTATGTGAGTAAAAAATTGAGTAGCCGAATGGCTGCTCTTGGGCACCGCTGCTTTAAAGTTACATTACCTATAATCTAGATAGAGACCTGGGTAAAACATGTGTCATTTGTATGGCGAAGAACTATACAGTTCATAAAAAGAACGCAGCTAATAAATAATTACAATTTTTTGCCACTAGTTACTAATTGAATTATTAAGGGCATTGATTTAAACTCTTGTAAACAGCCAGCAAAAATTAAGTTGCAGAGTGATTGGCTGTTTTATAACCAGAAGATAGACCGTCGCTTTTTATAAGTTTCCTATATAATCAAATGTAATAAAAGAATTTTGTTTTTACGTGTAAAAGCGTATAATTACAAACCTCCTAAACTTAGCAGTTTGATAAATAAAATATTCAATAAATGCACATTTTGCTAACTCCCTAAATTGCATTGTGAAAGATATTCTATGAAAATTTTCACGGGATTTTCGAAGCTCACACGATGGATTTCTCTCTAGTTGGCAGCTTTGGTTATAATGTCTCTTAGCAGCATATACTAGTTGTCTCTTTCGTGTTAATGGATTTTGTACATAAATTAGTTGTAAACTATTTTCACGGCATATTCATAAAATTTCGGAAACGAGGTTTCATCGTTTTCGCGTGAGATTCTTTAATTTATAGGAAAAAATTTAAACACGAGTTAAGTGAATTCACAAAATTTTCAGTCTTTTGTTCTCTATATATAAGATAACAAGAATTAAATAACTAATATGATTTACGTCTCTTTGAAATCTGTTGTGGTAATGGCATTAATTTTAAATAGCAAAAATTAATTAGATAAAAAGGCCTGCGTGGAATTCGGTTTTCCAAAAAATTTTAATTTGGACGGAATGCTTTTAATAACCTGTGGATACGGAGTTAAAAATTGCTGAATTCCTTTAAAAAGGTAATTATTAGAATACCTTGAAGAGTTGAAAGTTATACAGTTGGTGAAAACTACGATAAGCGTTCGACAGACTTTCCTCTACAAGTTTTGAAATTTTCGTCATGTCTTCAAAATTGTTTACAACACTCCATAAATTTTGCAATATTTGAAAGTGCTTTGTAATTGATTTGTTAGTAGTATATATTTAAAGTGCATATTTTCTTGCAATATGCGCTGTTTTGTTATCTTTTCGGTTCTAGTGAATTCGTTGTCAATTCTACTTCTCTCGCTTCTACATAGGCAATATCAAGTTTGGCTCTACCGGGTTCTCGCCGGTGCGCCAATTATACGAAGCACATTATAAAATTTTAAATACATATGTAAAATAATGATTTCGCGATTTTGTTTTAAATTCTACTTTTAACAATTATTATACTTTTATATTCACATATGCTAATATAATTCAGTCATGTTTAAAAACTAAATAGACATACTTAAATAAAAAAGTTACCTTGTGTCTCTGACACTTAGTTTAGAGCCATCGTCTACATGTGGTCCATGTGCGAATTATTGCAGTCAACTTCAAGCAGATGTCCCGGGAAAGTTAGTACAAAATTATGTTATGATTTAGATATTATTAAGATATATTAATGAGTTTCTTAGTAACAATCAATTATAGTTCCTCATTTTATTTTCAATTTTTTACTTCTTTATAAAGTCACGTCGAAACAATCAAATCTAATACATTCAAACTTCTAGAACGACAAAGAGGACAATATTCATTTCTACATAAAATTGCATATCGTAAGTCTCTTTAAATATGACGCAACATCCGCATAATGTTGCATCGAAACAACAGCTACAGACTCAGACGCAACATCAATCTTTGGCAATAGTACAAGGAAATAACAACAGCGCCAGTAATAATAATGGGGGTGTCAGCACTAATAGCAATCACACAGTAGGTTTAGAGCACCAACAAATTCTATTACAGAATAATAACGCTGCTTTTACACAGACCTATACAGGTTCACCCTCACAATCGCTTTATAATCAGCCCTTACCGCCAGCTAACGTGTATATGCCTCCCCACGGTGTTCATCAATCGGTTGGTGGTGCCTCCGCCACGATGTATCCCACTATGATGCCTACCAGCAACGTATATGTGAACAATGTCACCGCCAACGTTAATCTACATGGCTGGGCACACACGATTCCTGCTTATATATCTGGTTCTGGTCCACAATATATTCACGGTGATGTTCCGTCCGATCAGGTGAACAATTCAGACGACTGCATGAATTGAATGGTATCTAATTTTATTACATAAAATTTACAGAACGGTCCTATTTTGCAAAGCATGCCACCGATGCAACCTCTCTTAAATGCGTCAAACGCAATGGCCGTCCAATCCAGTGCCAGCAGCATCTCAGGTTCAGGAGCACGTGGATCGCGGCGGGGACGTGGACGTGGTGGAAGCAGTGGGTCTCGACGTCAGGACTATACCATGCAACGTCATTCACCACATGACGACAGTCCAGTGCCACCACAGCAGCCGCAACAACAATCACAAAGTCAAGATCAACTAACACAATCTATCAATCATCAGCAACAAACTTCAACTCAACAGCAACACCTTGAGGCTCAGCTTATGGGCAGCGTACAACCCGCATACACGCCTCATCCGCAGTATACTTCACCATACCAATATGCATACCCTACGGCGTATTTCCCTCCCCAAAATCATATGCTACATCCAACGCAAGCAGCCACCCAACAAACGCAACCGCCTTTTTATTTGCCCCTATATCATGGGCATCCGTTATACAACTATCAGTACATTTCTCCAATGATAAATCCTGGCGAATATCAATTTATGCCAGCCGACGAAGTTCAAGGCGACGACCGACAAAACCATGACGGTATGATACCTCACATGTGGCATCCTCAACACATATACCCAGAGGAATTTACCATGAACATGGGGGATATGCATCCAAGTAATGATGATATAATGCAGAATGCTTCGTCATTGAACCCCTCTGAGACATCAAGCATGCTCAGCCCGAATTACCAAATCTATAATTCACACTTACATGAAGTCCAGCAACAAATGAGTGTTATGCAAATATATGATGATCAACGATTGACTCAAATACAGGGTGTGCCTTGTAGTGAAGGCATGACTGAGGTATGTGGTAATTTAAACATACTATACTAAAATAATGTGATTAAATTATTGTATTTTTCGCAGTTGGTGGACGATATGTCGAACTGCGGTCTCCCAACAAATACCTTGCAAATGGTGTCTTCTGGCGCAATGTTAACTCCAATTCATCCTAATTTACAAAATTCACAACATTTACTACCTAACAACATGACAGCAGCCCCTATGATGGCAATAGAGACAGATCAACGGGTAGAACAACTTGGTAAGTCTTCCCAATCTCAGAAATGTTTATTATATATATTATATAATATCAATATATATATATCTATATATCTTGTCAAACGAGCAAAAGCGGCTCTATATTTTTGAATTCACGTCTTTTCAAATGGCAAATAAATATCCAACTTTGCTTCGTAAGATTGGCATCATAGCTATATTGTAGTACAATAATACTAAATATTCTAGCCAGAGTTCCGAATTGCTCGTTCTGGAAAAAGCGGCGGCTCGCGTTTCGTTACATGCTCTCGTTTTCGTCTCTTGATACCGATCCACCGCCATCTTGTGATTCGTGAGACAGCGACAGGTTTTTTGAGGTCTCCGACTCTCGATATCCAGCCATGTGCTGTCTCGTGGTTAACGAGACGTATATCTGGAGTTTATTTTGAACGTCTCGTTATCGGCAGACGGAGGCATTTTGAAACGAGTGATTGAAAACTACTCTATTTTCATTTTCATTTTCATTTATTTAATTTATATTGGATGTACAGCAAGAGTCCAGCTCTTTAGTAGTTAAGCAATTCTTAAGCAATTATTCTTAAGCAATTATATAGAAAACGGGGTACAACTTTTTAAGAGGTTTGACTTTTGCAATGGTGTATAAAACTTCGTAATTTTTTAAGAATTTGTTTATTCCTCAGTACAAATTTTCAATAACTATTGTTGAGAGATAGAATGAAGAATATTTGTTAGTATCTGTGAAAGTGATTGCTAAATTTAAGCTTTTACTGAGTTCATTGATCCAAAAAGACTAGAGGAAACAATAATATTTACTTAAAGGCTGTGTTTTAAACAAAACTATAGATAGATCTTTTTTTTTCCTATGAAGAAAACGAGAATGCAATACTATAATAAGTAATCTTATTCGAAATGAGCCAATAAAAGTGATCGAATATAAGTGGATTTTTTACTTTCTTGGTGTTTATTTGTTTTTCCAACAGGATAGTAAGTTGATCGTTCATGGTTTTTTTACTCTATTGAAGCCTAAATAGCTTACGCTCCGTTATCGTTATGAGGCAGAATATTTACATACAGTGGACGGTATTTAGAGAAAGTAGTTTAGATTTAAAATTACTTAAATCAAATTATGTTGAAGTTTCTTAACTCTGTTAAAAAATTATCTTTAAATTTTTATGTAAATAAATTACATTTTTATCTTTTTAATCAATTTTTAATAATTGTTATGGAACACTGTTGCTCAGTCCTTTTATTTTGTTTTTCTAACGTTATCAAGTTGGATATTTATTTGCCATTCCAAAAAACGTGAATCTGAAAATCCGTAGAGCTGATTTGAGCTAGCAAAAATATACCAAATTTGATTGCTCGTTTGATAAGATAATATATATCCATATTTAGGTTTTTAATCTACATTTTATGTGTAGATTTTTATCTACACATGTATTCTTTCAAAATTTCAATATATTAAGTGGGGCACATTTTTTAAGGCACCTCAAGTAATGTAAGCTAGGGCAAACTACGCCTAATTTCTTACAGGATTTAATGTTATGTTTGAATAAATACTATTAATTGGCGGTAATATCAAATCTCATATTAAGTCTGATATAAAATTAAAGAAGGAACTTTTTCCGCTCTTATAAAGTTGAATTATGCAGTGTCGTAGTTATGTTCAAAGTATCACTTATATCTTATGTTCCGAATTGATCAGTGAAACTTGAGTACCTGATTCCAGCATATGTTAAGTAGTTTACCGAAAACCGAAAATAGGAGTGGTCTTATTCCACCTGTCAAGGAATCAATTTAACTGGTATTTATATGTAATAATAGAGCTGGAATATAGCTAGCGATTGAAATTGATTACGAAAACTATAATATAACTGTTAATACGAATGCTTGAATACTGAACCACTGTATTTTACGATTTCTATTTAAAAAGAAATCTGAAAATGTGAACTTTCTATAAAGCTCGTTTTTCCCGTTTGCGGAAATTAAAATTTGGTGTTGATCTTTTAAATACTGTGCATTTCTCGTCTTTTGGAAAATAACTCCTTCGGAGAAATCCGTTTTCGAGTACCTTTTATACAGGTTCTTGAGTTCATCTCTTATACAAGTTCGTATTTAAGTTTCGGCCAGGTTGAAGATTTTTTTAGTTTGGTAATTTTATCCTCAGTATTAATCGTCGGATAGCTTCCTGAAAAATAGAAACAAATGACGATTTTTTTAATAGTTTTATTTAATCAAAATAATTGCTGTGGCTCCACTGTTTAATTTTTGTGCATTTTTAATTAATTTATCAATTCTTTTTAACATTGTTAATTGGCTTGGCTTTTATTTTTTTTTATTAATATTGCATTTATGATATGAGAAAAACAAAATTTGGTAATTAGTTCAAATCACTAACAAAGTTTTTCAAAATGTGTATAATTAATTAAAGTACTAAACATAATTTACTTTTATTAAAAATTTTCTTTAAAGAAAATTTGATTAAAACAAATTTTTCGGAAATCATATCATTGAAAATAACAATGAACTTTTTAATTTATTAACAAAGAATAGTTGTAAATAGTTTTTTTTTTAATTCTGATACTTCTAATTTATTCGTTTCGATACGAAATATTTATTTCGCAATTTTTTAAATTTTAATTAATAAATAACAAATACATAACTGAGTCGTTAAATTAAACTCTTAAAGTACTTATGCATTTTCTATATTTTACTGCGCTGGCATTAAAATTTCCTAATTGTTTAATTTATTATTATAATTGTTTTCTTTTTTGGTTTCGAAGTTTTGGTTTTTTTACATATCTTTAATATACGTAGCTAAATTTGTATGCAAGCTTTTTTGGAGGCGAATAAGCTTTACAGTTTATTTAGTTTTATCAATTTTCTGCGTTTGATTTATTGCGAGAAAGTTTATTTGCTTTGTTTTAAACAGAGAAATATAATGACATATTTGACTTGACAACACAAAATTCTCAGTGATATTTGTATATGTATATATATATATAAATATTTATCCTGTTTACAACTTCGATTCTGCACTATTTTGCGTCCCCGGTTCTCTCAGAAATTTGGGGTTTGTTTCCTGCTGGGGGCTGGGTAACGTTTTAACAATTTTTGGAACTATAGTTATAGGCTGATCCTCATCATCCTCCAACTCTTCACCCTGCTCCTCGTCTATGGGTGTGAGCGCTTCTACGTGCACAGGTGTTTCGTCTGATTTTATACAGCGTTTCAGACAGGGTGCCATAAAGCTGGTTATTGTCGAGATGGCAAATAGCGCTCCCGCCATGTAGAAAGGTAAATCGTAAGATTGTGTGGCATCGTACACAGCGCCCGCGAGCGGAGAACCGATGATGGCAGCAAACCCTCTGAATAGAATTAGCAAACCAAAGGCATTTGTTAGCTTATCTAAACCTAGTAAATCAACTAAGATAATTGACGTTAGTGAAATGTAGCCAGAGATGGCTACACCGAAGAAAATGGACATTGTCACGTACGCTCCGTAAGACGCACATAAAGGAGTTAGAGTCACAGCCACTGTAGAGACCAGAAGGCAGATGTTGTTCAGCAGCAAGGAGTCTACTTGCGGAAAATCTGCAACATAACCGCATATCACTCTTCCAAATGTGTTAGTTATGCCAATAATAGATAGTAGAAACGAAGCTGAATTGTCTTCGATGCCACTCATTTTTGCCGCATCTACCAGATATACAAACGGGACATATAAGCCAGCCATGCCAAAAACATTGGAGATGCCTATCAACATGAAGACGGGATCCTTAAGTAGACTAACATCTAACATGGTGTTGATGACGGATTTCACTGAGTCGGGTATCCCTAGACAGGGGCACAAGTCGTATTGATCGCGACCCCGTTCCGCCTCAGCCAGGGGATCGAGAGCCCGCATGCTTTGCATACTTTTCTCATATTTGGTTAATGACAGTACCGAGTTGCGATAGTTTGTCAACGACTTCTGTGATAGATACTGTGGCAGGTTGGTTACAGAGCCAGAGTAGAATATGTCCTTACGCGATAGTGGCCTCACCATCTTGCCGCTATCGCTACGCTGCGTCAGCGACATCTTCGAAGCGGCGAAGCCCATCTCTGCAGAGTTGTTGTCAAGATCACCACGTGATGAAGCGCGAATGGCAGCCAACGAAGGCTGGAAGCGCTCGCTGGCAGACGTTTTTCGGACACGACTAAAAGATGGTACGGAGCCGTTTTTTGGAAGACTTTGATGGTCCATGGCGAAGGCTGGTTGAGATGCGTTTCGTGTCATGATGTCAGACGAATTATATGGGCTTGTTTCATTTTCCGAGTTTCGATGCTGGCGTTTACTTCTCCGTACTTCTTGTTGGCCCCCTCCATTTTGTTTCTGGTCTACAACTTTCGCCTCTGTAATTGTGGGCAAGGTCGATACTGGCTGCAAAGATCCACCGGCACTTTGTTGAGCTAAGAGCTCCAAATTCAAACTGGAGTGGACGCCTGGATCGGCATTCAGTGGTATTTTCATTTTGCGCTCCATCGTGCCATCAGGTAGCTGGACCATGAAGTGTGAGCCGCCAATGGATCCACGCTCCATCTGCATACGCTTCTCCTCGTACATGCGTTGCATTAGAGGTTTTACCTTCTTCTTTTTCGGGTAGGTGAGTGGGCGCATCATGGCCCCAAAAATGGCACAGTTTAAAATGAGCCCTGCAAAAATTAGCAAAGAGTTCTTCCAGCCGTAATGCTGCAGCAAATAGGTTGCCAGTGGCGCGAAAGCAAACGTTCCGAAGCCGGATCCACACACCGCGATACCAGTGGCCAGCGATCGTTTCGTCTCGAAATAATAGCCCACCGCGACAACGGCGGGTAGGTAAATCATGCCGAATCCAAAGCCACCTAAGACTCCATACGTCAGCATTAACATGTTGACAGAGGAGCTGAATGTGCTTAGCACGAAAGCTATGCAGCCCACAATGCTTCCGGCTATACACACGGCGCGGCAGCCGTACTTGTTGGCTAGCGCGGATACAATTGGTCCTGCACTCAAGTAGACGCCACTTAATAAGCTTCCGACCCAAGCGACTTTACCCTTGCCTTCCCCAAAGTAGTCTACGAATTCGCTTAAAAATATGCCAAACGTGTATGCGATGCCATCGACTATCATGTTGCACAGGAACGATGCGAAACAGATTACCCAGCCATAACCACCGTCCGGCGGTGGTGGCAGTTCATCTGGATACTCGCTATCATCATCGTCGTCGTTGTCGTCTGGGCTGACGTTATTGTCATCCATCTGCAGTTCAGCCGTCAGTCGTGCTGCCTCCTCGCAGGAGAGGTCGCTTTCGGTGCGTTCTATTTTTCGCAAGCGCGTGCTGGAGCCAATGTTTGCTTCGGCCATGATATTATATTTCTTACGATTTGGCTGTTTTTCATCCACTGCTTTTGTATTTGTTATAAAAAGCTTATAAAAATTGCATTCAACAAGAAATATTTAACACTTTGTTAAATTAGTTAATTTGTTTTATTTTTCCCTTCGATTACACTACGGCGTTGGAAACGTTGCGGTGTCGGCTGTAATTCGACAGCGAAATGTTGTGCGCGAAGTGCGGACCAACCGAATGAATCGGTCAATAATTCTACAGTTCAATAAAAATTTACTTCGTGCTGTTCAAGTACGAACGATATAAAAACAAACCATTTACACTAACATTTTCACTGCCGGAGCGGGTTATTGTTTTTCTGTTCTACCGTGGTGTATATTGCTCTCTTATGTGTTATGTGTGCGTCGCTTTCGTTGCTGCTGCTTCTGCTTCTTCCTCTCAATGTATTGTATTTGATATTGCTTGCTCTCTCCCCTCTTCCCTCTCGCTGACACTTGGTTGTGCTCGGTTATTTTCTTGACACTTTTTATTTATCAATAATAAACTTGATGATTTTAGCTAATTTTATTTTGCGTAACTATTCTATAGTAATTATAGGGAGGCGCGTAACAAGTAATTGTTTTATGATGAAGGTACGTCGTTTACAATGTCGATAGAATATTGCATATTTAGCAAACTTTTGGACTTAATAAATAATTTTATCTTTTGGGAAATCACAATAATACACTTGCGAGGAAGTTTTTAATGTTTTTGTTGTTACAGGCGACACTGCACTTTTCCTGTGCAATACATTCTCTTATACAGGGTGCATTTATTTTCCTTTACAAATCCACTTAAATGTTAATTCCATTGCATCGTCTTTGAGTTATTTTTTGTGAAATCATTTTGTTAAGCGTCGTAGTATTTTCTGTAAGGTTGTTTATATGTTGTTTTTGGATTTGCTGCTGCTTTGTTTTCGTATTTGTGTTTTTTGTTCACATTCAGGTTGCTAGATTGGTTTACTTAAGTATTTTATTTATTTTCGAACATCATGAGTTTCCTTGAATTATTGTATAATTTTTTGTAAACTTTGAGAAGCGGAACGAATTATTATTTTTAATTTTTATTGTGGAATACTTGATTGGTATATAGTATTAATGTTGAATTATTTAAGTGAGCATAAAATTGTCACCTAATCCTTGTTTTACTCCATGTGTTCTTTTAACATACGAGTATTAGGAGTTTTTAACAAGGTTTGTTGTTTGTTTGTATATCGATGAAGTTCACTTTGCGTTTATGCAACTTTAAAACGATTGAGCTCCGCTGTGTCTCTTATTCTGTGCTGCTCAAGTATTCACACAACCGTCTTCTTCAATGCGTATTTTAAGTATAATCAATTTTAACACATGATTTCATTAAATTCTTGACAGAACACTTTTAAACAGAATTATAATTGAGAAAATAAAAGCGAAGATAGAATATGTAGTTATTCCTATACAAAAACAAGGAGAAATATTTTTTCTGCTACTACTGGTTCTGCAGTTTGTGTGATATACGAGTATTTGTCTATTTCACGTCCTCTCTTACACGTTTTTTTGCTGTAAAATGAAAGAATACGACTAAACGAAAGCAGACGTAAAGTTTGCTTAAAAACTGTTATACCGCACACACTCTGGATTGCTCATAACTTTAGGCGATACTGTATCACTTCTTCTCTTTTGTATTCTCTCTGAATCTCTCTGCTTCAGCGCATTCGCATGAGATATTGAAATAAAGTATCGAGAGAGAAACTACTGCAAAAGAATGCTTTTGACAGCGGACTTTTGTACAAAGATATGTTTTATCTCAGTCAGTGAATATAGTCTTAAACTCTGTTCAAAATAATGTATTGCAATGTATGTACAACAAAATGTACCCTTTTTACCTTATTAAGTCCTCATACTTTATGTAAATTAGGGTATATTTTCGCTTGATAGGAGGCGAAGGAAACAGTCGACGCTCAGCAAGATTCTTCTTCGCATTATACTGGTTTGAAATTTGCATTTTATTTTGTATTTAGGGTAAATGAAAAAGAAAATAAGTAACTAGACTTTTCTATATAGTATATTATGTTGTTTAGATGTCTTAATACAACTCACGTCCCTCGTGTGTTCTCATATGCTAAGCATATAGAATTAGAATAGAATTTCGGAAGGACTGCATTCAACAGGACTGTAGAACATTGAAGCTTTTTTCACTTAGCACGGAAAATTATGCTGTATTGTAACGACTTTAGGGAAAGTGTTGTAAATCACTGCATCTGTAAACGAAATTTTTGAGTTTGAAGGAAACCAACTCTTCTGTGGTAGTGTGCAAGGTCATTTTCCCCGATGAGGTCGTCCAAACATAATATGTGGTGTTTCATACGAGTATGTGTTTATGTACATATGTATGTACACACAACATGTGTATATAAAATGTAAACCTTAAGTGAAACAATGAACGATCAGTCGAAATAAATCGCTTCTTATCAATTTTAAAGTTAATAATTTGTTAATGTTTGTTTGTGGTGTTTTTTGTGGTGTAACTATAATTTTGACAACCCGAAAGCTTGTAAGTTTTGAAGAGTGCAGAATGAAAGAGAGAAGACTGGTGATCTCGATCTCGGAATGAGCATTAAATTCACACTCTGTATTTGATGTTGATATGTATTGATACCCTGCTTCGACATTATTGGGTATCTGTTGGTAGGGCTTTGAAGTGTATTGATTTTGTCCTTCAACATTCGAAAAGCGACGTGAATTGTAGCATATAAACTTTATTATCTAACTTAAAATATAATCTCTTTTTTTTTATAGCAGTGAAATATTGCGCAAAACATTTATTGCGTAAAAAGAGCCTCGAATTCATATCGTATATTTAGTTATTTTCTACTGCTTGATTCGTAAGCAAAATGTTCTAAGAGAATGCTTCGTAACATAAAGAAATAGTAGAGACACTATAAGTAATAATAGTAACTATAAAACCCCAAGGTACCATACATGTACTCCTTTCGGTGTGTCACATTAATATTATATTCTGACAGCTCAGTGTAATCGAAATGCTTGCTTACTTGTTGCAGGTGGTATTTGTTGTTGAGCGCATTTTATCATGTGTATATTTATGACCTACAAAATGGTTATGCGGAAATGTATTAAAGATACATTTGTTACCAAGTTCATTCTCTTGCATATACTATTTGTTTATTGCCAAGTCCTCGAGACTCACGATTTCACTTTTCAAAATTACAAGTTTTGTATTGTATTTACGATACAATACAGTGACGATTTTGCGCACTGAAGTTTGATGAGCTTTGAACACAATAGAGTGAGATAGAGTGCATAACCTAACGAAGGAGAGAGGAAGAGAAATTGTGAAAGAGAGCAACTAGGATTCTATCTAGTTTAGGATTTCTCCATTACTTCAATTATTATTATTCCGAAATTATTTACACAGGTTTAAGCAGGATTGACACTGATGGGATTCCATTCCGATATCATGTGTGAAGTCTCTGTTTCGAAGCGTTTACTCATTAGAAAGAGCATCTTGCTGGTCAAAACTCGAATACCATTCCGCTTTTTGGAATTTGAGTAATACCAGTATTACTTGGTGTACTTATAATGGACAATAACAATGTTTTGTTCAAACACTCAGTAACACCGGTAATGTAAATTAACATTAGTGGTATTTTGTCAGGTGTTAAATCTTGTGAATGTGAATATGAATTCATCCATTAACTAGTTGGATGCTCTTTAAAAAAGGTATTGCTCTGTATGAGGAGTTGGCGTGGATGACTACTTGCCCGGTGTTTCACATTTGAAATATTAAATTTAAGTCTATAAACACAAAGAGTTTTCGAAAGTGTTTCCCTTCCGTATTTTTACTATATTTCATGACCGGAATATTAAACCTAAGCAGACATCATAACATTGGGTGTGTTTAGATGAGTGCATATTAAATAATCAGTGGGTGGTGTTTCGTGTTAGTTTTTATTATGAAAGGTCAAAATTATTGACGCATTTATCGTGATTTTTCTCTTAGAAATGCAATAATAATTATGAAACGTTCATTGTAGATATGCGATTATGTCTTTTGAAACTATTTGTAATAAGCAAGAAATGAAAAATAATTTTATTTATTTGGAAAAAAATCTTTGTTTTCTATTAATCAGAACCTATTCGGTAACTGGAAGCTTGAGCTTTTATTTATATAACTTTTCATTAGGTGTAAATCGTTAGAAAGTATTTTTAACGTGAACATAAACGTAATTCATTCGATGTTTATCCTTCTGTTTTCTATCGTTCAAATTGCACAAATGGAATTGTTTACTTTGAATGCGGATGATATCGATGTAAATAGTATGTACATACATACATATGTATATGTACATATATGCACGATTTGTAGCTGTACTGAGATAAATATAAAAGTATTTAGCAATTGGAAACTCGTTTCTGTGGCTAATGTTTTTGTTTAGCTTAAGTGTGTCATGGAAATAAATTGATACGATATTTTGTGCATGATAAATTACGAATATATGTACTATATAAATCTTTGCTACAAAATGGATCATTTACCATAATAATAAAGTAAATGTGTATGACAGTTTTTCAACTTACAGATAATTCCAACTTACGAGCATATAAACTACTAAACAAAAATAATAGTCTTTTGTGTAAATGGCATTAAATCAAAGATAAGTTAGACATCCTGTAAACTGCAGATATTTACACCCTACACCCCAAGATGAAAGGGTATATTGGGTTTGTCCTTGCGTTTTAACGCAGAAAAGGAGGTGTGGCACATATAGAAATCAACATAGATAATCAGCGTCATCTCCCGAGTCGATTGAACCCTGCATGTCGATCCGTCTGTCTGTCGGTTGATGGAAATCACAATAGGAAGCGAATAGATACTTGAAATAAACCGTGACTCGTCAACAGTTACATTACACGGGCCGACAGTCATTTTGTAATGGGCTGTTTGACAGCATATTCTAAAGGATTGTGGTCCGCTGATGATAAAAAAAAAATGATAAAAAAAAAAATGAAACGAGCCGTTTTCGAGATAATCGTTTTTGAAATTTTTGGCAACTTTACGTTAAGGTCCATCCACTTGAAGAGCTACCACAGCTGACATATGTAACCGATTCGATCACAGATTAAATTAAAGAGGAAGGACAGGACAGTAGGACAGTTCTGTCCCTATTCTAAATGAGAACTAGAATGGCAATCTATAGTATATCTACATACTTCTAATGTCAGGACAGTTTTTTTTTTTATAATTGGTTCTAAAAAGATTTACGAAGAAGTAAAGATTTTAGTAGTAATTTCAACAAAATGTATTGTATTTCGACCAGGCCGAAGATAGCACTTTTACTGGTTTCTTTCTTTTAATTGAAACTTTATTTTTGTAACGATTTTTTTAGTTTTTTTAAAAACGTTAGTCTAGATGGATGTGTATATTTATTGATGTGCGTATTTCTCCAATTTCTACAATTTAACTGACTGTAATACTAACTGACTGTACATTTTCTTGATGTACATAATTATAGATAGTAAACAAAAATATATGACGATGTACACATACATATGTATGGAAGTGTGTGTACAGTATACATTAGAATTCGTGGGAAACGATAGCAACCAACGTAGATGCATAAATATGAATTAGCTGAAATGAAATCTTAGCTAAAATATTACGTTATAGATACAGGATTAGCCATGGCAGTCGACTACTAAAAGTTTACTTATCAAAACATGTTCTTGCGTATATCATTTATCAACGGAGCAGAACAAAGTTTAATATTTAATTTCTGATTTTTTCTTTCTATTAACATGCTCGAGACTAGTTACTAGGCTGAAGCTTTTATTTGCTCTATTTTTCCACCACCCTTCATTCTTTCAATTTCCGATTAAGAAACACTTTACGATTATAATGTGGAGTGTGCGATAAAACTTATCAGCCTGCAGATTATGTTCGTATTTGATAAGAAAAATCCAAGTTATTAAAACAAATCACGCCACAGCTGTTATTGTGCGAAATTACATAAGGTTTTTGTTGTTTTCTTTCTGAATTTCCGAACAGTTTTTACGCATTGCAGTTGTACATTTATAACTTTTTCAAATAAGAATAATTATCGATAGGCTGAACCAGCTACAACCCAGCTATTAAAATATAATGCTTCTAAGCAAACAAGTTAAAGGTTAGAGTCTTCGCAAATTAATTGTAAATATTAAATGTTTCTTTAACGAAGTCTTTATTATCCTCAGCTCTTTCTGTCTAGATGTTTCTATTGCTCAAAGTAGTTTTAGCTGCAGGGCCACAGAAACGCAGCACCACATATCAATCCAAAAATATCTGTAATTTCATTTTGCCCTATAACCCATACAAGTCATCAAATATCGAGAGCTTAGTTTCTCTCGGCTGACAGAAATTATCCATGGAAAGAAGCCATTCTATTATGGTACATGGGATAACTAATTTATATAAGATTAGATTACATCGATCTACAAATGAGTTAGTTATTCGTTTTGTAATTAAAATGAGTTCAACTGCTTTCAACATCTTTAGTAAAGTTCCGCCTATTATTATTATTCTAAGTTGTTCGCATACGTACAAACAATTTAGCTATAGAAATTTTAAATTCTAGCTTCAATAGCATTAAAATATTTGAGTATGCATATCAATTGGTCAACATTTTGTTTTGTTATTAAATTTTTTATGAAACTAAGTCTACCAATTAATTAACATGTTGGTGGTGAATTTATGCAAATAAAAGTTTTATAACTGCACATGTGAAATCTGGTTTCACACCCATTCAAATTTCTGACTACGTATCGATTTGGTAGCTTTGTACGTTGTCATTAGCTCGATGAAACTAGATTGATTAAAATAAGTCTACTAATTAAAATTAATTAACATGTTGGTGGGGTTGCTTTTTGTCACATGACAACGTTACTCTCCACGCTAGATCCATATTTTCGCATCTTATGCCATCGCTATTAATTTTTTACTTCGTTAACGTTTTGCGTCTGCTTCTCGAGTCCCCTAGAAAAATAGACAACTCTGATATTTTTGACTTTTAACCAATGGATAACCGATACTTTTCTCTACACTCCAAACCTGAAAATACCGAAACTTTACTATGTAAGTGATCCAATTATCATTAACAATGATGTACATAACTCGTTGCCCACGCACATCACCTCGGACAGAAATATTTCTGGTTTAGTTCTTGATAATAATACATCATAACAAAATAAGATATATAATCTCGTCCATCGATCACTAATTTAATCACTACAAAGTGACTACAATAGTAGATAATGTGAAGAAGTAATTAAGACATGTACAAGTTGTCGAATTGTAAGTAACGACGCGTAATAACTGTTTTTAGTAACTAATGTTTATGCGTAACAATTGCTGTGTATGGATTTCTTGATAACAAAAAAAACGAATTGAAAAACTTTTTTTATAATTGCACCAATAAAAATACAATTAAGCATCATTCATCCGTGGTTACGAAAAAACAGCCTCACAGCTTTGTACGCTGTTTCAGTAGTTAACCTTCCATGACATTTTTGGAATTGCTATTTGCTTGCGAGTGGCTGGAGGGCTTTTTCTTGGGGTTATTGTTGCTGTTGTAGCAGAATGATAAATTCAAACGCGTTTTAATTTGCATATACATACATACATATATAAGTTCGATTGACATAATAGCTTTCGGAAGAGTTTTGTTATTTTATTCGGCTACATTTAATTAGTTTATGTATATTCAAAAACATCTGTGATTGCTGGGCCATAATGTGTGATCACAGACCGCTTTTCAAGTGAAACTTCTACTGCAATATTAAGACAGTTCTCAGTTGGTTGCGATTATATTCTTAGAATTTCTCTAAACTGTTTTACGTGTTGTTATTTTCAAAATACTATATAAGTTATATGAGTCAAAGTGTATAGTTTCGAATTCTATTAACGTCAATGTTGTTTTTTTACATCGTTACACAGTCGTGAGTAATACGAAATTATTCAATATTCCGAATATTTTGTAATTCGAATATCTACTAATAGAACTACATACATAGCTATTGATATCGTATCCTCCTCATCGTCATATTTTACAACGCCGATAAAACTGCTCTCTTTTGGAAAATTTTTTAAGATATTGTTAAACGTAGCTTGTTTACAACAAAGAAAATGTTGCTCACCATTTAAACGACTAATTTTAATGTTATCTAGTGAAACGAAACGCTTGTTATTTTGAAAGTGTATAAACGGAATGAAAAGTTTAGTTTAGTTTAAATAAATGGCTTAGTTTCAGTTTTGAGTTGTTTTTAACTAGTTTATTTTTCTAATTGAACGATCACATGATTCAATGCAATGAGAATATGTAGAAATGTACTGCTTAAAAAAGCAGTCATTACTAAACGTGATTTATTCTTCATGATCACTATTTAAAAGATTGTATTTATTTGAATTATCGAGAGGGTACTGTGTATATCGTTGTGAGTATTTGATTTCGTTGCTATGACTCTGGTAAGCTTTTGAGATATGAAAAGCTTAATTAATATAGTTTACCAACACTTGTTAAATGTGCCTGATATTATATTTAATAGAAACAAGGTTTTAGTAATAATATCTATTAATCAATTTTTATATAATAATAATAATATCCAAACTATTATTTTATGTAAATATATCTGACCCCGAAGCACTCGGTTTCCCCATCCCCGGTCGGGCACACTCATTGCTTTTCTTCCTAGTGGTGTCGACGTACCGTTTTTGTTATCAGTACGAGTTTATTTAATTTTATCGCTTTCGTTCCCATTGTTTGCTTTCGATTAGAAATTCTGTAAACAGCTCAGAGTGTTCAGATTATTTCAAGCTCATCTTGCTTTAAATTAATCAGCAACGCAGAATTCATCAATATTAATTGATCACTTCTTCTGTTGAAGAAGACAAAGCTTTGCTTTGTCGTATTGTATAAACAGTAAATGGATTGAACTTAGTGATATACTATACATAACAAAACTATATTATTTATGATATGTATTAATACAACTCGACCAATGCACTTTTACTTCTTTGCATGACCTCTTGTCCTTGTTTTGTCTCCTACGTTATCTTTTTACTAATATTAACGAATATAAGAGATAAGAGATGGTTTTCTCGTCACTGATATCAACTGTATCCTCTTCAGATAGGATCTCCTCTCATCTCCTTATTTCTGCTATTTTTCTATGAATGACATGTGTATCATTCCTCATTAATTGTTTATTAAGTCCTAACGACCATCAATAAAACTACAATTAGGCAGCATCCATCAGTAGGACGGAAGAGCAACTTTATCACCATTAAGCGATCCACGATCTGTAGTTAAGCGAGCATGGTATTTTTTAATTACATATTTATTTATGAACACTTGTTTTTGTATTTTTTTTTTTTTTTGGTTTCTGCACAATGGTAGATTTTTAACGCTTGAACGCCATTCAATTGACATTCAATTAGCTTTCATTAATATATATGTATATAGCTATATAATATCCTTAACTGCATACTAAGAACTGTCTTCAATTGTAACAGTCGGTTATTTATTTGAGCTGAAGTCGACCAAAGATAATCGTATCTTAAATGATGACTAAATTTTGTTGGTTTCTAACATCGGGTGGTTAGATGATTTAAGTTTTATGATATGGAATTCTAATTTCTTTTCCAAATTAACATTTCACACAATCGCTTCCTAAGTCATATTCCGAGTCCTGGTCCCAATGATATCTCTATTCGCACCTGGGCCACGTGCTTTTTTCGTCACATATCTTGCGGAATTCTATTAACCGTTGTTAACCTTACCATTAACCATTAATTTATGCTTTCTTCTGATAAAACTGTGGATATGTCGGAACATACAATGAGTGGCAATGACAATTTCATAAAAATTGAAAGCAAACTATAATTCTAACAGATAAACAACAGAACAATTAAACACACAGGCTATTGAAAGGGTTACACATTCATAACTAATATTGGTAGATTATATAAAAGTGCGTATTGAAATCTAAACTACATACAGTGTAACTGAGTGGACTGAGATTCCGCCTGCCCGCCTTTTTCTTAACTACCAATTTTGTGAGTGTTTTCGTATCCTTTGCAGAATGGAAGGAGAATATTTGTTTTCAAATATTTCAATTTGTTTTCAACAACATTTTTTGATCTTTCACACCAAATAATAGTGAAAACTACTAATTTAAATGTACCAATGTACCAAAATGTACCAACACAGTTTGTAAAAACAAAACAAAAACTAAGTGAGACCTTTAGCTTTATACATTGGAATTTACTTTATTCAGAAGCTCTCGAATTTTTCTTTTTTCTATAGTGGCTTATTTGGATTTTTCTTTTAGATACCGAACACGTGATCGCTGGTAATAACAACAGCAACAATATTGATGTCACCCTTCAGCAGTTGAACGATTCAATCTCTAATCTGGGGGAGAGAAACCACCAAAATTGTGAAAATATATCTCAGGAGTATGAGCAGCGAGGAGATCTCGAAGAGATGCAACTGCAACAAAATGGTGTGAACATTGTCAACAACTACGTAATCCACGATGTCTGCAGCGAACTAGTTTTAGAAGACAACGAATTCAAAAACAATGTACCAGGTTTGGAAACTGTTTCAGATGATAACGAATTGAAAAACAATGTGCCAGACTTGGAAACTGTTACGACGCCAGCGGTAGCAACAGCAGAACCGCAGACAGTGCAGGAGGATATTTACTTAACGGAGCAAACTGCTCCTTTACCACAACAACACAGCAGCAATCAATCGCAGCAGCCACAACAGAAAAGCCTAAATAATCATCAACAGCAGCATCAGGATCAAGATAAATACGAGCAACATGATAAGCAACAGCATTATCAACCACACTACTTAAAGCACCAACGAGGATACTATTCCCATCAGCATGACCAACACCATCCACATCGCAAGCAGCAAGATCACTACGTGCGACAGCAACAACCAAGGAATTATATACCACGCTTTTATAATAGCCACAACAACAACAACAGCAACAACAACAACAATTACAACAATAATAACAACAACAACAACAACAACAATAATAACAACAACAATAATAACAACAATGCGAACGTTCCCAGCACCAATGACAATTCCGCGCAAGCAACGAAGTCGATGTCGTGGACGAATTCATATCAGAAGAAATCGACTGCAACAGTATCAGTGACAGCAACTCCAAGTGCAACCAACAACAATAGCAAGCAGCCATCAAGCAATTACAACCACGGTACAAAAACCTATACAAATCAACAGCATCATTATCATCAGCAACAGCAATATGTGCACCAGCCTCAACATCACTATAACCACCAACAACAGTCGCAAATGCGCCACCATGGCGCAATGAAAACGCCTTCGTCACCCCCATCGGCCTCCAACGCAGCGCCCAATTTCGAGCGCAGGCAAAACCAGGTGATGCAGCAGTCATCGCAGCATTATCATCAAAGATCAACATCTACCTCAACCGCAAGCACGACTGTGGTGCCAGAGCAATTCCAAAACCAGGAACAGCAGCAGCAACCAATCTCGTCTCAATCCGAATTCTCAGCGTCGTGTTCACTGGCTGGAAAACATGCGCAACAAGACCAACAACAAAAATCGTATGTTAATAAAAAAAATATTGTAACAACAACGGCGATTCAATCAACGCCCCCAGCTCCTGCAATGAACCTAGCACCACCGCCGCCAGCTGGAGCAGCCGCAACTGCCCCTGCTTCCGCAAACACGTGGGCCAGTTTATTTAATAGTAAAAGTAGCAGCGCTTCTATCAACGCCACTCCACTCATCATCCCAAATAATGTTGTGAGCTCAACGAATGCGCAGCAGAACATGGCCCCTACTGCCACCAATGGAGTTATCAGCAACATCAAAAAGCCAGTTGCCAAGGTTGCGCCTTATGAGGTCATAACTCCCGCTACTGCAGGACCACAAGATGTTACACCCGGCGCCATGTCCTACTCAGCTGCCTCATCACAGGGTCTCGTGGTTTCAGCGAGTACAAGCACATGTAATCCGGCTGCTGTCACCGCTGACAAAGTGACAAAATCTCAATCAGTCTTGCCCAGTAGAAACATAGATGAGTGGTCTGTAAAATTCGCTGAATTTCTAACAAAATACAAGACCGACCTTACGTCGATAAGTTTGCGTCCACGTGGTTTAACAAACCGCTCTAACTATTGCTACATCAACTCGATTCTACAAGCGTTGTTAGGTTGTGCCCCGTTCTACAATTTGATTCGATCCATTCCGAAGCAGGCGGTTGCACTCTGTGATTCTAAAACACCCACCATCAATGCAATGTGAGTTTCATATTATTTTGTACTCTGAGGTAGGGTCAAACTTTTGCTTACAAAATCCAGAAATAAAATACTCACTCATACAACTCACTGGCAGTCAGCAGTTCGCTTTGTTTGCCATCAAACGAACCGCGTTACACTCGTGAGAAAACAATCTAAGGATATGTTTCAAATGTCTTCTGTTACCGTTTTGGTGGCGAATGCAGGCAGATATATTTCTTAAATTTTCTGTTTTTTTGGTAGTAGTGATTGATTTCATATTTGGAACTTTTGCTTTAAACGGAAAATATACACGAGCAGTAATACTTTTCTTGAGTATTAACGTTTTTATTTGTCCACCCCCTCAATATTTCCCTCTTCACAGGCTTTCATTTGTGGGACACTTCTCTTCACTTCCTGCGGGCCTGCGACTTAATAACCGTCTGAACAAAGCCGGTCCTAAGGGCAAAGATAGTCAGGGCGGCGAGCTGCAATGTGATTCCGCATTTGAACCAACTGAAATCTATAAATTGTGGAATGAGAGCCGTGACGAGCATGTTGAAGGACGGCAAGAGGATGCTGAGGAATTCCTAGGTTATGTGCTAAACAAGCTCAATGATGAGATGCTAGAAGTAAGTATCAATGTACTTTATGAATTCGAATTCTATATACTAAAGTTTCCTAAAACACAAATTTCAGGTGATAAAGATGATAGCCAAGACCACAAGTAATCAAAATGGTCACGATCCGTTATCAGAGAGTGAAGAAGGCGATGTTTGGCAGGTAATGCTATGTTATGTTTTTTTGTCTATGAAACAGAGTGAAAATGAATAAATCTGTTTAAATAAATATGGGAAGCATGTAAAACAACAATTTATTTTATTAAGATTTAAATTTTATAAAACAATGATATTATGGAATAATATTTATGGAATTTAATATCTTTATTATATTTCATTATGATTTATAACTATGTTGTTATGATAATGTATGCATTTGTTGCATTTTTGTTGCAAAATTACTATAGTTGAAAGTACCGTCTCTGTAAATCTTAAGCTTGAAGCCATGAATAGTGAACGATTTCTCGTGTTTCTCTCTTCATTGTTCGCAACATTTTTACCACAGAGTTTTTTTTCAAGTTTGGAAAGAGAAATTAATCTGAGAGAACTAAATCGGTCGAATATAGGGTGCTTGAGGAAGCAGTTTTACCTTCAAATCATTAATTTTGGCCAACGCGGTACCGGATATGCGAACTGGTGGATTGTCATGATACCTTTTTTCGCTAAATGCAACTAAATATATATCCGAAGATTAAATGCGAAAACATCACAAATAAGGATTCGCTTTTTCTTGAAGGAGAAACTGCATGGAAGAGCTTTTTTGCGGATATTTTCAAAAATTTTACTGAGTCCATGCCACGAAGATGTTCAGGGGCACTAAAAATAAGGATTACGCCACGAAATATTGCAAAAATTTAACCTCAATGCAGCTTGAGGCATATTACACTTTTTTCTTAAAATTTATATTTTATATTTATACGAAAATAAATGTGGTTTTTGGTATTTTTATTGCAAAAACAACAAATGCTGTATACTGTATTTATTCGAAGTAAAATTCTAAACGCTAAATACCATTGTATGAAAATGAAGCGTTTATTAAGCGTATGGTTTAGCGATTATTGGGCGTGCTCCTGATTAAAGTTAAATTTTCACGTATTCTGTAGATGATTTGCAACAACCGAAA